>BKCP01000001.1:2728004-2776276 GCA_008636005.1 Striga asiatica
TGAAAGCAAGGAGCATGAATGCATATTGAGAGTGGGAGAGAGAGAGAGAGAGAGAGAGAGAGCAAAAATCACCTCACATAAAAGCAGCACCCCAGAAGCGGCATTTCTAGTTGAACAACAATAATTAGCACTTTTTGAAAACATATCAGCGAAATAAACTCCTTTTCCGAACATATAACCTGTTACCGGGGCTTCGGGAGGAGCAATGCGCAAACCTGGTTTTTTTTAAGATTGCTAAATTCAATCACATTCTCCTCCAGTAAATTTAGTATTTAATTACTTCAGAAACCCAATAATAATAATAATAATAATAACAATAACCACCTTGGGACAAAATTCCCGTCCAGTTGGTGAGTCTGGAGCCATGCCACAGAAGCATTCTGTTTTTTGTCCTTGAAAACTGTAGATCACAATATGACAAATTTGTCACGATTAAGAGGAGGAATCATGTGAGAATAAAATTTTTGAAAGATAAAATGTAGAAAAGAATTATTCATTTGTAACACGCTATTCACCTTCTCAAACCTTTCAGCTTCTCCCTCTCTTGAGACCTTAAATATCTGAACGATGTCAACATCATAATCGGAATGTGTCTTTGCATGAGTGTTTTTCGTGTATTTCTGAATCTGAAAACAGAAATATTTTCAGGTCAATAAATAGTTGTGAACAAATAAGATAACTGATCTTAAATAAAAGTGAGCCACAAAAATGGAAAAATTATCGGAAATAGTCAAATAAAATTGTGAAAGTTACCATGGAAAATTCCTCAGAAGCAACTTCAAGTGGCACCAGGTCACAGTGAAGCAGTCTATACTGCGAGTACAGGGGATCCTAAAAAAGAAGGGACAAAATAATCAGATAATGCTGCATAAACTGATTTAAATCTCTGTATTAGGTGTGCATGGTTATTGCAATTAGAGATGTAGGAAGCACATTATCACATAACAAAAAATACAAAATATATCCAATATAGTTTAGGATAACAGATGAACAGGGATCATAGGTATTTAGTATGAATGATGATATCACGGGTTGGCTTGTTTAGTATGATCAAAGGCAATCATAGATGTTGTAGGTATAGGAGTTAGACACTCAACTTCTCTAGCCATGCGCTACATTTCTACATTACTGTAGAGTAGTGCGAAAAAACTTGCTCCAATACCGTGCTATATTTTCGCACTAAATATATGAATAGTATTTTGCTACATGAAGCGTGATACTATTCACCGCGCTACAATTTTTCTTCTTCAAATTTTAGTTTTTTAATTGATTTTTATTTCTAAATATTATTTTGATAACATTTACATCAATAAAATTATTCATTTTGTTAAATAATTTAAAATTCTGATTTTATAGTTGTATTTAAATTTTATTTTGTACTAATATATTTCAATGTAGAGTAAAATATAGCACGAACTGCTGGAGACGAAAGTTAAATTTTGGCATTCCCTACTCTAGAGTAGAGTAAACTCTACACTAGAGTAGAGTAAAGGATTGGAGATGGTCTTAGGTCATACAACTAAGGATAGATTGCTAAGGAAGAACAAGACCACCAAGTTTATGCAACCCAGAAGAAAGAGATTACATATGACGTACCTCCATATCAGTACCATCCTCAATTAACTTCATTGCAACCTCAATTTCACCAAGTGCTTCAACCTATCATTTTGTGGCAAGACACGGATAAGAAACATGTGTGTGTGTGTGCGTGTCGCAAATTAAAATGATTGCATACTAGATAACTTTTCGTTAAAATTGATTGACTCATGTTACTGCATCAAATAACACCGGCCAACTACACGGTATCTCCAGGCCATAAGTGTGCATCTATAGAAAACATATGATGAATGAATAGGAACAAAAATCACCATTTCCAACTTGTGTTTTAGTTTTTGAGGGGTGTCAATGACGAACAGACCTGTCACAATACAAGACCAGAGATCCTTTTAGAATTTGGACAAAATATACCAACTATGATCAGGATTAAAAAAAAAATAGCCAATTGTAGCCATTTTTCCATGCTTTTGAATACAAAAAGACCCTGCGAGCGAAAGACATATCAGAGATATAAATTATTAAATAAGCACCATGCAAGAAGGAAGAAAGCATACTTGTTTTCTTAAAACCAAAGTCGTGGGGGATCACAGTGTAAAATTCCCTGAGATTTAGGTAGTACACCCAAATTAGCACATAACTAAAACAAGCTTCTAAATTCTAACTAGTATCATGCCAATTCTGTGTAAATTTCATAATGGCAAAGCTTTACCCGCTTAATTGCTCTAGCGTCTTCCTATCAGCATTGGCAATCACATCAGCAATTCTTTTCAAGACATCATAACCCTGTACAGATTACATGATTGCAATTAGAAATATGTTATTTTAAAGAGTTGGCTTACAAATCACAAAAATTTCTTAATTTCATTTTTCAAGAGACACCTTTCTGATGTATGATTAGAGAAAGATGGAGAAAGACAAGAAAGTCCAGCTAAATAGAATTGATAGCATTGACAGAGTAAGAGAACATAATTTAAATATTGATGTAACAAATCGATATGGGGGCCTTGGTGGATGCAAAGAGCCTTGCCATGCCAAACAAAAAGCTCAAAATAGAACNTTGAAAAAAGCGACATTACATGCATCATATCAACTAGCTCGATTGTCTGGTAACTGTAAAAAGACATAAGTTTCAAGACAACTATTCAAGCTACACAAAACAGGATTAAAAAAATCTATCACCTTTAAAATTGTCGATTTGCTCAATTTACCCAGAGGTAACTTGTCAGCATTGTATCCTGTTACAAATAAAAAGTAATCACAAATCAATATTAAAAGGTGGAAATTGGTAGATAAAGCTAAAGATAAAAAGAGATGTAGTACTTTCCACAATGAAAGGAAATTGATACAATTGATACTAACCAATTTCCATCATCTGTTGTGTCATCATGCTCATGTTGCAGATGAGAGAGATGAAATCTGCAATCCGTGCTTCCAGCTTTGTCTCTTTAGGTTCCAGCCTTGTTGTAGATTCTGGCTTTGATTTAACCTAAATGGTCATGGATAAATCAGCTCACGAGAGTTTGGGAGACAACGTGTGAACCAGAAAATTACCACTGTTTATTCTCATACTCAAGCATATTATCAAATCCATACATGTAATGGTTTTTCACAGAGACACACACGGACTAAAAGACCCTGAACCAAGCATGTAAGAATTTTTACAACAAGATGTAGATCAAATAACTTACTGCTCGATTATTTTGGGTCTCACTATAGTCCATTTCTAACCAAGTATAGCAGCGTGGATGACTAACAAACTCTTTCCTATTGATCCAACGATTCTTGGTCTTGTCAAAAAACTTTTTCTCAAACTCAGAGATCGCAGCTTGCTGTGAGCTGTAAGGCCCACTTAATTTATCTTGACCCTTCACACCTACTCTTCCCCATCTAAAATAGACCATGAATTTGCCGCCATCATCAGATTCTGCAATTAAAAGTTGTGAACCGCATTAACAGAAAAGTACGAATTATTGTTTTTTAGACACCTTGACAAGAAGATGGCACAATATTGCCTGAACTATTTCGTGTATTTAAGTCCAATACTGTATGCATTCAATCAAAACATAATGGGGATGGAGGTATGACCTAGAGCTTGAATGACAAAAAACTTGTTATTGTTCTCCCCAACATTTGTTTGATTCAACATGGCATCATAAATGTCATCACCCTGCAGGAGAAATTAACAAGTCAAAACCAAGATAACACACAATATTTATCAACTTCTTGTTCTGCTTAAGTACTCATTAAGATGACTTACTACTTGCAAGACATGGTACTGCTTCTTAATATGGTCTGGAAGATATTTATCCAAGACAGCTGAACCTTTCTTGGTGGCTGTGACTAATTTCTCTTTCTTTTCCTCTTTCAAAGTTAGAATGTCCAAAACAATAAACAGAAGTATATTTCAGAAACATTATAAGGAAACATAACTTAACTACAATCACATGATACATAAATTTCATTGATGAATATCCCTAAATGTGTTCTCTATTCAATAATACACTGCTAATGTGCACACACTAAGTAATTTATAACATCACAAAGACTAGAAACACACATATCATCTTGCTTTATTGGCACCAAATTTGGGAAAATCCAAGAGTGAATGTTCAGTATTAGCAACATGGAGAGTGGATGCACATATGATTTGTTATACAAAACAGAAAACTGAATACCAGTATCATTGTCATTTGAGACATCATCGTTATCAGCACACAATCTCTCCAGCAGCTCCTTTTTCGTGCCAACAGCAGAAAGTCCTCGTGTGCCAGCTTCTTCTCGAAGCTGCTTTATATTCATTCCTCGCATGTCATCAATGGTCTTTACTTTCTGCAGTGCATGGGAGCCGGCATTCCCGTCTTTGCTATCATCTATCATCATCAAAATGACCCAAGATACTGGAATTAGGTATGACTGTACAAAATGACAGTTTAATACAATATCAAGAATAGTATGCACCACAGCACACTCCTGATGATAAATAGAAAATCCCATATCAGATAAATACCCAATCAGTGGAGTATAACTGACTAACCATCATAAAAGTCATGCATGTCACTGGCAACATTCTCATATTCTGTCCTACTAATGACAAAATATAATATCCAACAGCTATGTTAAACCAACAATTAGTCGCTAACCCGTTTCCCCACCACATACACCGAAGGTTAGAGCGAGAGACAAAGTTAGTTACCTTCGCCATTGTTGCTTAAATCGTTGGCACCTCCAGCACAGAGCCTCTCTAGAAGCTCCTTCTTACTTCCAGCAGCAGAAACTCCTCTACTCGAAGCCTCTTCACGAAGCTGCTTCAAATTCATCCCTCGCAGCTCGTCCATGGCCTTCATTTTCCCAGGCGCCTCCGTATCAGCATCCGTGATTTCGGAATCCCTCCGCCTCTTGCGGCTGGAGCTCGAATTGGAGTTCGAATCCACCAATTTTTGCTTCTCGTCTTGAAGAGCGGCTTCAAGCCTCCGAACCTGCAGTTATTAACAAGAAGAACAGCGTTTATGAAAAAATCAATTGTCAGATGATTAATTTCTGATTAAAATAAATGAAAAGTCACCGACCAGAATAGACTTAATTCCGGCGGTGCTGAGGCCGCGCTTCGTGAGCTCAGCCCGAAGTTCGTCGACTTTGAGATCCTTCGCCGCCATTGTTGTTGTGTTGCTCGAGGAGAAATGGAGGGAGTTTACAGAGGGACTTCGAAATGTATGACTTTGGGCGAAAACGAGCTTACAAGAGAAGTTTTCTTGTGAGATAATCTCAGTGCTAGGCACGACTCTTTTGCGCGCTTCAATAATTTCGAGTACATCGTTTTCCAATTTTAGCCTCTTCCCATCTATCGAATTAATCAACTGAGCCAACTAATGGGCCTGTGCATTTGTTTGAAATTGGGTCATGGCCCTTTTGCCAGTCTATACATCCAGTGAGTAACTGTGCACAACCCAGCATTGCCTATGCCCAATTGTATCTTTCAATCAAACATTTTGCTTGGAAAAATCGTGATCCTTGCTATTTTGCCAGGAAGGTGACACAATTTAATATGTTGATATGAGAATATCATAATATCATCCATGGTGGTATATAATTGAGATATTAGAGCATGTTTGTATATAAAAAAAAAATCTTAATTTTTTTTTAACTAGAGTTAACTTTGAAAAAAATTGTATGGTTAGTTGTTAGTGAGATTTGAATTTTATATTAAAATAGTATTTAAAATAAAATAATTAAAGTTGATTTGATGTAAACGTACGAGAGAGATGGTGTGAAGTGATGGCTAGTTAAAATTATGTGAGAGGATAAATATTAAATCTATATCCATATAAAAAGGTTTGATTATTTTTTAAATAGTAATTATTTCCCTTCAAAAAACATCTATTTACTATTTTGGAAAATTAATTAACAATTTATGGTATATATCAAATAATCACTTATGGAAATTGCGGCTCATTATTTAAGGAAGTAATTAAGTCATATTTTAAGATAACTTAAAATTCAAATCATGTGAATTAATTAATATATGGTATAAAGTGGACGAATTTATTTTTGGTATTGAGGATTGTTTCTCTGGAAAATAAATTAATCAATATATGGTATAAAGTGAACAAATTTATTTAGGTTATTGATTACTGTTTTTTGTTAGAAAATTTATTGAAAAATTAATCAATACATGGTGCACTTTTTTCTGTAGAGGGCAGACCAATATATTGGTTTTTAGGCGTGTGTTTCAATTTTTATTTCAATTTTTCGTATGAAATTAACATAATAAAATCTCCGTAACTCCGACAAAATAATATGAACGTATATTTTGATATAATGTTCATGTATCGATGTTTTTTATAGAAAGAGCTCTGGTTAATTTTATTTTTGTATAATTAGTGGGTCTCGATTTAATTTATTTTTTGTTTCGACGTTTCAAACAATTTTTGTGTGAAATGCATTATTCATAATTTTTAGCATGATAAAGAGTGTTGATTTTTTTGGCATGAAAAATCTTATGACTGATTTTTTTTATTCAACTATTTAAATTTTATGATTTGGATATTTTATACAAAAATAAATTCATTTTAGTTAATGAAAAAATATAAGTTTTATATTTTTACTTATTATTCACATAGGTTTTTAATATATAATAAAATTTTACCAAATAATTATTTTATGCAATCACGTTATTGTCCAATCGAAAATCTGAATAAACTAAACATTTTGAAATGACACATGGTTTGAAATGAATATAATGTAATTTATTATCGGTTATGTGCAACGCACGGGTTATGTACTAATTTTAAATACATATTTGTATGTAATTTTGCACAATTTAAATTTTATATAACATTTTCAATAAATTAATATAAGTACATTGTATTACATATTGATTCCATGTTTTTAATTTATAAATATTATTTAATAAGAATTTTTAATTTATAAATATTAATTAATATCTCTTACCCGTGCAATCGCACGGGATTCGTACTAGTTAAAGTTGATGTAATATGTAAGAATAATTTGTTGGTATTATTTAATTATACTGATACTATTGAAGATTGTGGAATTGGATTAAAGTTGAGTTGAATTTTAAGTATGAATTGAATTTTTTCATATATAAACACACCATTATTACAATGATCTTAACCCATGTGGCCGGTGGACACATTAAAAACCCACATTTGTTAGATAACAAATTCAAATATCCTATTACATGTAAAAGGGTGGAAGAACCTGATAAGTCTAGACTTGTAAAACGAAACTTGCTCGTGAGCTCAGCTCGTCGTGGACGCATATCTCATTTGGAACCCAACACAACTCAATACATGAGTCAAACAAATGCTTTGGGTGCGAGGATGGTGAGTAGTTATCGATTGTCACGAGTCATCTTGTGTATCAAATGACTATCGATGGATCATCAGTGAAAGAATTTGACAATTCTTTGACAATTATGGTTTTTTGTTGTTAACGAGTAATTTTCCTCAATAGAGTTATTAATTTTCAATCAACTATTTTAAGTGAGAAAATATATACATTTTTGTATGCTTGTGATGTTGGAAATTTTATTCCAATTGGTTAGGAGTTTGTGAGAGTTCTATTGTTTAGTTTACGTAACTTTTGCGTTTAGGAACTCACTCTTTTTACATTTTCTTTTTTTGAATCCAAAGGGGGCGCGAGGATGAATAAATCGAGTCCCTATAGGCGCCCTGAATTTATACATTTTGCGAGAATTGCACTAATAAGTACACACTTTAACCGGCAACCGAGACAACTATTTGGTCGCCCGCCGAAAGCACGCACACTCACCGGCCGCTCCACTCAATCGCCAGCTCTCTTTGAACTTGATTTTCTCGGCGACGGCCGTTAGATCTCAGAATCGCATCGGAGCTGAAGGCTTTCCCCTCAACAGTGGACAAATGCTACACGAATTGCTGCTGGCGCTCGTAGGTTACACCGGAGATCTCATCGTCGACGAGAGGGAACACCAACAAACTCTCCGGGTTAACTTATCCCCGGACGCGCCCCTCGCCGATGAGCCGACTTTCAGGCTCGCGTCAGATATTTCCTTCATTCAGCCCAGCGAGAGGTCCTTACTATGTTTTTTACTCTTCTTTTTTGGATATGCTTAATTCTCACAATCGCCTGGTAATTAGGTGAAAATGTATTGTTGTTGTTGAATTTTAATGGGAAGGTGGTGTGTTATTTGGTGTTGAATTAGGCTGTTGATGGGCTGGGAAGTTGGCTAGAGTGGGCAATTATGTCGGAGATTATTGTCATTGTGCAGTCCTGTGTTGTTTTTTTATTCATTTTTTCGGATATGCTTAATTCTCACAATCGCCTTGGTAATTAGGTAGAAATATATTGCTGTTGTTGAATTTTACTGAAAAGATAGCTCGGGTTTGTGTTATTTGGTGTTGAGTTAGGCTGTTGATGGGCTGGGAAGTTAGATAGAGTGGGTAACTATGTCGGAGATTATCGTCATTGTGCAGTTCTGCTGTTTTTTTATTCATTTTTTCAGATACGCTTAATTCTCACAATCGCCTTGGTAATTAGGTGGAAATGTATTGCTGTTGTATTTTACAGAAAAGATAGCCCTGGTTTGTGTTATATGGTGTTGAATTAGGTTGTTGATGGGCTGGGAAGTTAGAAAGAGTGGGTAATTATGTCGAAGATTGTTGTCATTATGCAGTTCTGTGTAGCACCTGAGCTATTTTTTTAAATCTAATGGTCTACTGAGTAATTTTCATACCTGCTAATTGGCTGAGACTATAAATTCTTGTGATGGTAAAATATGAGCATTTTGGGACTAGTTGATTTATGAATTTATTGTTCCCCAGCTGATTTAATACATTCAGATATCAAGTTGATTTTTTTATTTTCTAGTGAAAGATGGGTAGTTGTTGTTTTATGCATTATATCTATCTGTATGATTTAGGTTAGTAAGTCATTGGGAAAGTAGTCATATTAGAACTTCTGTACAGAAATAATGTATTCTCTTATTCAGTTCTTTTAATTCTCTGGTTGCTTGATTGAATTTCTCCTTGCAGTATTTATATGAAACAAAATGTATCTGGTTAGACTTTTATCTCATTCATGCATCTTTCATTCTGATTGGCAGGGAAGTTATCGAGAGAGTGATTACGCTAGGTTTTTACTATAGGGAGCTAGAACGATTTGCTGCTAAATCTAGGAATTTAAGTTGGATTCGTTCTTCGAATGAGTCACCCTTGTTGAGAGCCACAGAAATTTCAAAAGGAAAGAAAGTTAAGCCAAGTGTATATAGGAGGGCACTGGCAAATGGCATTGTTGAGGTGTTGTCTGTCTACAGATCTGCTGTTTTGCAAATTGAGCAGAAATTGTTGTCTGATTCCCTGCCCATCCTGGCAACTGTGACACAAGGGCTCAATAAGGTAGAATTTATGTTATTTCAGCTTCTGTGAATTGGATGGTTTAATTCTTGTCAGTGTGTCAGTTTTTGGTAATGTTTACTTTCTTTTTCAATTTGTGGATATGCCATGATTTTTTGTTGAATTTTTTAGTAACATCTGTAAGCATGACTTATATGTCAGTTATTTTCAATATTCCATTTAGTTTGTAAACCTAAGAAACATAGAGCAATAGCAAGATGAAACCTTTCAAAGGAACATATGTAAAATTTGGTTAATTTCCTAGGTTGTCACTCACTATTACTAGCTGGATTTAGCAACTCCATACTTTTGAAATGAATTGGAGTGAACAGTTAGTTTTACCATATAATAATTGTGACGTTTAACGAGCCAAGTTATGCTAATATTTAATCTACTTTTCTCTTCTTGCTTTAATATCAATTAACTTGTGAAATTATGTCTTAGTTCTTCATCTTGCTGCCACCTCTTTATGAGCTCATTTTGGAGATTGAGCGTGATAATGTATATGGAGGGAGACTTCTCAACCTTTTACAAAAACGATGCCATTGTGGGGTTCCTGAACTACAAACATGCATTCAGCGGTATGAATTAGTCTGTTTCATCTGATATTGCAGCATCCAGCATAATAATTCACTGAATTCTTTGAGTCAAATTTGGTCAAATTAACAGAAATTCAGTGAAACCTAAGTGCTTATGTCAACACAATGCTCATGCTTATCATGATTCATGAAACTTATTAGAGGTCAGTGCTGCTCCATATTCAGAAAAACCAATTTATGGTTTAGGACTTCAATCGTCATACACTGTTAGGAATTACAAATTTGGCTGGAGGGGTGGGGGGGGAGCCTGGGGTGGCTGTAAGACCGTAAGTGGTAAGGGAGTTGGGGCTGGGGGATGTCCGAGTAAGCTATAGTCATGTGAGCATCTTGCTTACAAAGCCACCAGGGGTAATTTGCAATTTAAATGTTGTTATGCTTGTGGTTTTTGTTTTTTGAAAGGGCATTTTTATTTCTTGGTTTTCTGGAAATGAAGTAATGATTTAATTCGGAAAATAAGCATTCTAATTCAATTATGACAAAGCATAGGGATGATATTTTTGCCATGATATTTCTATTTGATTTTGAAGTTTGAATGTTAGTAACAAATGTTGAACAGGTTTCAGAGGTTTTAATTATAGTTCACCTGAGGTTTGCTGTGCTGTGATAATAAGCGATATAGGCATTTGATTCTCCCTAGGGTAGGCGTTTTTATGTTGTCTAATGATAAAAGAATAATATCAAACAGGCTTCTATGGCATGGACATCAGGTCATGTACAATCAACTCACATCATGGGTGGTTTATGGGATCCTTCATGACCAGTATGGAGAATTCTTTGTTACAAGGTGCAGGTTTACTGGGTACTGTCTTGTCCATTTTCAATATGCTTAAGAAAATAGCTTTATAAATCAAGATTTGGATACAATTTGCATTTCCCAGGCAAGAGGATAGGGATTCTGAAGATGACCCAGAGGCAGATACACTTAACAAATTGGCTCGCATGTCAACCAATGATGTATCTCTAACTGATTGGCATCTGGGTTTCCACATTTCTCTGGTATATCTTTCTCCAGCAGCTTAGTTTGCACGAGATTGCATGACTAGGTTCTTCATGAAGATATTTTGAATTGAATATGTTGTTTATATCCACACTAAACAGTTCTCAGATCAGTGATTGGTACCTTTTCAGATTTATAATTTTGACAGCCTTCAACAATTTGTCAAGCATTTGATACCCACCATCTCCTCGTCCCTGAAAAAGAAGAAAAAAGAAAATAAAAGCACTATAAGAAGCAACTAAATAATTTTAAATAGCTAAATCAAATCAATATTTTCGTATTTTATTTTTGGATTCTTTTGCAGGATATGCTTCCAGAGTATGTTCCAATGCATGTAGCTGAATCTATTCTATTTGCTGGAAAAGCTATCCGAGTTCTCCGGAATCCAAGTCTTGCTCCATCTCATCAACACATACAGAAAGGGTCCCAAAGGTCTCAAGTATCTACGGGAAGGCTGTCCATGTTGAAGGACTCTTCTATACAAACTATATTGACTGGAGAAGAATTACTTCCACAATCTGAGGCTGACAAAATTGAATCTATGCTTCAAGACTTGAAGGTATAATGTTCTCTAAACAGCACAGCTACTATTCAGGCTATTGATTGCAATGGTGGCAGTTTTAATGCCATAAGCATTTTAGATTTGTTTACTGCTCTCTCTTATTGCTTCATGCTCCTAAGTTTTGACATTCATGACATCTTGTACTTTGTCCTAGTACCCAATTGCTTCTCTCTTTTTTTCCCAATTAACTGTTTGGTACTTGATTTATTATACGCAGGAAGCATCCGAGTTCCATAAGCGCTCATTTGAGATGGCGGTTGACTCAATCATGGCGATTGCAGCGAATCATCTTTGGCAGGTGCTCATCGCACATATTTAATGTGTAAGTTCCTTTATTGTTGTATAGTCTAATCTGGAGATTTTGGTCATATCTGCAGCTTGTTGTTGTGCGTGCCGACTTGAATGGCCACTTGAAAGCTCTTAAAGATTATTTCCTTTTAGCAAAAGGTGATTTTTTCCAGGTAGGATAAAAATGTAATTTTCTCTGTTTTGTTAGTTTGATATATGATCTAAATCATGATATTCTTTTTCAATAATCCTAGAGCTCTTAGATTGACCTATAGAGAGACCCATCATCTAACCTTTTTTTTTTCCAGCAATGACGTACACGAGGTGCATGAAATTAGGTGACCTGTGTGACAGCTTCTTTCACACCTTTCCCTTTTACTAGATTTATGTAAAAGGAAGTTGAAGGAATGGTTGTTTGAGTATGCTTAAGATCGAGAAACATAATTAGACAACACTCATTGTAGTTGCAGCTGAATATTTTCTTTGACCTTGTGGCTTGCTTTTCCTCACTTTTTATGGTAGCATACTGAAATGAGATGTTTTAACATGATAGAGTTTTCTTGAGGAGAGTCGTGTGCTCATGCGGTTACCACCTCGTCAATCAACTGCTGAAGCTGATCTGATGGTTCCCTTTCAACTGGTGAGTGTCGGCTATGAAAATCACGACAACTTATAAGAGTGACGCATTTTCATTTGATATATTTACAATATGTATTTTCCACTCACAGAAATCCACTTGGCAATTTCTGCCCACATCTGAAAGAAACTCCATTTTGTTAGCTACTCCGATTTAAGTTTGTTTGTTTGTGATCCTAAAAGTAAAATGTTGAAGAGTTTTCTTCATTATCTCATTGTCTCAAGACACATTAAATTATTTCGCTTTACAGTGGGGCCAATCTGGGCCCAACCCCCACTCCACAACCCCCACTCCCTCTTGCACTTCTAGTCGCATATCTTCTGCACTTCACTAAACTCGAAAAATTTTATCCCGAGCAGGCTGCATTAAAGACTATTGGCGAAGAGGATAAATACTTCTCCAGAGTGTCTTTGCGGTATGGCCATTTCGAGTAGATGCATAAAATAGAATGTAACTCTTCGGAGCAATTGTTATTATCATTAATAATAATTATCTTTAACACTTCCAGAATGCCTGGAATCACATTGAGATCCTCCCATGTTGAGTTGCCAAAATCAAAAGCATATTCTGATGGTGATTCGGGAGCACAAGCAGATACTTCTATGGAGATGTCAGTGGATGGCTGGGATGGTATTGCTCTTGAATACTCTGTTGATTGGCCATTGCACTTGTTCTTTACACAGGAAGTGCTCTCTAAGTAAGCTATCACCAGGCCCATTCCTCTCCGCTTGGAACTGTGAAGCTAAAATACAAAGCAGTGATAAAATCTGTGCAATTTTTCATCATTGATAATGTTTGAGTATCCAACTTCTCAGTTATTGTAGCAAGCATCATTAATAGTGTAGTGAGAGACTTCTCTGTTGTTGATATCAAAATATGAATAGGTACCTTAGGATCTTTCAGTACTTGCTCCGTCTAAAGCGCACTCAGATGGAATTGGAAAAGTCGTGGGCTTCTGCAATGCATCAAGATCATTCTGATTTTGCCAAACGTCACAATAAAAGCCGTAAAAGTTTAACATCTCAACAGAAACGGCAACGCTTTAGACCAATGTGGCGTGTTAGAGAACATATGGCTTTCCTGATCAGAAATCTCCAATTCTATATTCAGGTACTTTCCCCAATGTATGGGCCATGAACTTGCTTCTAATTGATGGGTTTTGCGTGTCAGTTGATTTTCTATAAGATTTCTTTGTATTTCTTTCTTTTCCCTCTTTTCCTCTTCGGAAAAATAAATAAATAAAAAATCCTTGAGTGCACAAAGCCACAACTGGCCTTATATGCTGCACTTTCTTCAACCCTGTAGTGCAATATTTCCTTGAGCAGGCATCTTAAATTTTGATCAACTGGGAAGTAAACATGTTTGGATTAATATGCAGAATGATCTTTCCTACTGAAGATGAACTTGCATTTTTTATACAATTTCATTTCCTATAGGATTTGTGTGTGTGTGTGTGAGAGTGTGAGTGTTTTTTTATTATGATTGTGTATATATAAAAGGTAATGAATGGAAATCTGTGAAATCAGACATAGGATCAGACACTCTTATTTTCATTATTTACATGAATTAGTTTGTTGTTATTGCCGTATATTATTGTGTCGTTATCAATTAGAACTTTCTGTTGAACGATTTAATTATTGATACTGCTTGTTTTCGAATTTTTTAGGTGGATGTAATAGAATCTCAATGGAATGTATTGCAATCTCATATTCAAAATTCTCGGGATTTCACAGAACTGGTGGGCTTCCACCAAGAGTAAGCCATTGGAACTCGTTATCTGATCTTTGACGTGCACATGCGTTAGAAAGATACTGAATTTGCCAATTGCGGTGTTTGTTCTTGTTTACTCAACTGCTAATATAGCACCCAAAAATTTTCTTTAATCTAGGCTCAATTGCTGCAGGTACTTATCTGCACTGATTTCACAATCTTTCTTGGATATTGGTTCCGTCTCACGCATTTTGGATGGCATTATAAAGCTTTGTTGGCAATTTTGCTGGAAGGTTGAGAACCAAGAGAACAAAGAAATCACCATTGAGTTGGAGCACATAGCTGAGGTACTCAGGCTGAGACTTGACTTGCAAGTCTGGGTGTGTTTGTTTATAAATTTTCTCAATCCATGGTCAAAATGTAACTCAACTTCTAACTCAAACCCCACTATTCTCAATATTCTTAACATAAATTAAATAATACAAATTAATCATTCTTACCTATCACATCAACTTTAATTCACTATTCATTCACTCATATAATTTTAACTAATCATCACTTCGCATAATCTCTTTCCTACTTTTACATCAAATCAACTTTAATTATTTTATTTTAAATATTTTTTTTAATATAAATTCAAAATCTCACTAACAATTAACCGTACCACCTTTTTCCAAAGTTAACACTGGTTAACAAAAAATAACTCGTTTTGAGCGGATATATTGACATGTTCTGAATATGTGCCATGTAAATTATGACTCTTTCTTGACACGACTGTACTTCTGTTTGATTAATGCATGAATTTAATAAGAAGTCGGAATTCATTATACACTACCCTTATTCATGAATATGCATTGTGTAAATTACTTTTCTTTCTTGAGACTGACTGTACTTCTCTTTGATTAATGCAGGAATTTAATAAGAAGTCAAATTCATTATACACGATTCTCCGAAGCAGCAGGATAGCTGGGAGTCAGCGCGCCCCTTTTCTCAGGCGGTTCCTTCTACGACTCAACTTCAATTCATTCTTTGAGGTGAGACTTTCAAAAGCATGTGTGAATTTTTCTACTAAAAATCATTCACTTTGGACCACATTTTTATACTTTTGCTAATCCGCTGGCAGACAACTGCTCGAGGTGTGCTGAATGTTGTAAGACCTCGCCCGGCACTCTCGTCTGGAGTTATTTAGGTTGTGTTTGGTAAGCATTTTAACTCTCGTCTGGAGTGATTTAGGCTGTGTTTGGTAAGCATATAAGCTAGCTTATAGCTTATTGATTAGCTTATAAGTTTCCTGTATTTAAATAAGTTTGGTTTGGTAGGACGAATTTTTTCAAAAAACTCGAGTTTATCCCATAAGTTTCCTTGGATAGCTTTTCAGTTAATTTTACCAAATACCTTTTATCATATAAGTTAGTTTTTTCGCCATAAGTTATAATAAGCTATCAACTATAAGTTCGAAATTCACTTAAAAGCTATAAGCTAGTTTATCAGCTAGGTTTACCGAACATAGTCTTTGGCTTTCTATGAGGTTCCCCGTGTCACTGTGTTAGTCTTCTCAATTCCGCACTATTGAAATTTTGAAAATCTTTTCCAAGACGGTATTTTCCGATGACCGATGTGATGAATACACACTTGAGATTTTTGTTTGTCACAGTTTCATTAACAATTCATATTAAAAAAGATCTATTTATTCGCCTGCCCAATTTGACTGACGTTGGTAGGATACTCATAATGAACTAATCTTTGTTGATTGATTATTTTTCCTTCCGCAGGAAGTCTCGGAGAAGATTTTGCTTGCTCAAGTTGTTTGGCTCTATGATATTTTCTTTCTTTTCTTTTTTTTTTTCGGCAGGGAATTTATTTAATTATTTGCTCAACGTTTTATATTTTGTATATTAATTATGCTGTAGGCTTGTAGTTTTGACGACTCATTTGTTCATGATATGTTCTTTTTCATTTCCTATAGTAGAGACTAGAGAGTTGCCTTGATAATTTGATGAGAATTTTCAAATCAAGTATTCCTAATTTTTCGCTTGTGCTACCTTTAACACCTTCAATCAGTACCCAACAATCAATGTGTGGTCATGACTGGAATAATAATATGATTTGCTTAGCGTTGTTACAGAAGATTTGTTCTTTTAGGTTGTAGTTTTTTTGGGTATTTGGGTTTTATAGGGTTTGTCTATTTTATTTGGCATTTTCATGTTTGGTTTTGACTTATATTAACATTAGACCTTGTACTTGGGTCTCTTTTCGAGTTTTATAATATTGCTATAAGAAATTCTATAGAGCAATGATTTTATGAAACATGTCTAAATTGTATTGATATAATTAGCAACAGATATATCCATCAATAGCGAGAAAATAAAAGAAGTTACTGGCTCTTCTAGCAAGAAAAAAATGAAACTAACCCGGCCGGGCCGGCTTCACTCTTTTGCTACCTAACCTCGTACTGCAGATGCAAAAAATAAATAAATAAATAAATAAGAAAAAAACTACCACAAAATAAGAAATCCAAGCAAACCAACAAAGCTTATCATCTATCATCATCTTCCTCACCAACAATGGAGACCCTACCAAACCCCTCTGAAACCTCCGACGAAATCCAGCCGGAACAACAACAAGAATCCCTGAACCAGAACCCCCCTTCTCTCCTCCCCGCCGCCTCCATATCACTCTCTCTCTCCACCCTCCTCCCCTCCCACTTCCTCCCTCCCAAGCGGCTCCCAATCCCGCCGAACAAGGTCAAAATCCCATCCCAGATCTCCTCTATCTCCCGCTGCTCCCTCTCCTCCGCCCTCCGCCCGGCGAGGCTCCTCCTCACCCTCAAGCCCACCGCCGCGTCGCCCAGCCTCCTGCAGACCCCACTCCCGCTCAACCCCCTCCGCCCCTCCAACCCCTCCGGCGCCGGCCCCTTCCGCCGCGCCGCCGTCGTCTGGTTCCGCAACGACCTCCGCGTCCACGACAACGAGTGCCTCTCCGCCGCCAACGACGACTCACTCTCCGTCCTCCCCGTCTACTGCTTCGACCCGCGTGACTACGGCAAGTCCTCGTCCGGGTTCGACAAGACCGGGCCCTACCGGGCCACGTTCCTGATCGAGTCCGTCACAGATCTGAGGAAGAACCTCCAGGACCGCGGGTCGGATCTCGTGGTTAGAATCGGGCGGCCCGAAAGCGTCCTGCTGGAGGTGGTTAAGGCAGTCGGGGCTGAGGCTGTTTACATGCACAGGGAGGTCTCGCACGAGGAGGTGAAGGCAGAGGAGAAGATTGAGGAGGTCATGAAGGATGAGGGGGTCGAGGTGAAGTACTTCTGGGGAAGCACATTGTACCACATGGAGGATTTGCCGTTTGAATTAGCAGATATGCCGACCAATTATGGCGGGTTTAAGGAGAAGGTGAAGAGTTTGGAGGTTCGGAAGACGATCGAGGCTTTGGATAAATTGAAAGGTTTACCAAAGAAAGGGGATATCGAGCCCGGAGAAATTCCGTCGTTGGTCGATTTGGGGCTTAATCCGAACGCCACAATGGGGCAGGTAATGAATGAATTCAGATTTATTATACAGATTGCAAAGAAGATGAATTGTGCATTTTTTTTAGCTCTGGTGAAGAATTTGTGATTTGGGGAGTGTTAAGTGATTTTAGAGGTTGTATTTTGATATTTGGTTAGGTAAAGAATATTGTGACTTTCTTTAGCATACAGCCTACAGGAGAAGTTCGAATATACAATGTCTTTAGTGTAAAACTAAAATCAATGTGGCCTGAATTTACTTATGTAGGTAAAGTGCTCCCTGATGAGTTCTGTAATTGCAGTGTTGCTAAATGCAGAATTTCATTCATATTGGCTTTGCTTATGGTTAAAGGATATCTGAGCTTATAGAAGGAAGCTGATTCTTCGTGTAGTGAAGATTATAGTGAATTGTTGCTCAATAAAGCAGTTGTGTGAACATGAGCCCGAGCTTTAGAACAAAATAGTGTTCTCCTGTGTGCTTCGGAAATGAAAATAAGATAGAAATAAGTTTAAGATGTATGATAAGAGGGGAATTGTACGAAAGAAAAGGTATAAACTTCATAGACTGGCCTCCACCATTGCCACTTTGCAGTGCTAACAAATAAAACCGAAGTGCCATTAATTTGGTTTTGTTCTTCTAATTCATCAAGTGGCTTGTGCTTTCAACTTTTAGTAAAGTCAAGTATCCTACATTTTATACTCAAATCTATATACAAGACACCTCCTTAAGTAGTTAAAACATTTAGAGAATAGCGTTTTCTTCGAATGGATAAGTTGTCCACATGCCAGAATGGATAATGCTGCTTTGACTGCTAGACGTTTTTGGTATGCTTACAGAAAAGATGCTATGGGTAGAAACCTTGAGGGATTTTTTATTTTTATTTTTTATAATTATTATTATTTTCTATTTATAATATTTTAGGTTGATTTAATATCATCATTGTCTCTTGTAGAACGGCAAAACAGCTGCTAATGCATCTCTTGTGGGTGGAGAGACTGAAGCCTTGCAGAGGCTAAGAAATTTTGCTGCTGAATGCAAGGCCAAACCAAACAATGGTTTCAAAGATGGAGCCAAAGATAGCATTTATGGTGCAAACTTTTCTTGCAAAATATCGCCATGGCTTGCCATGGGATGCCTTTCTCCTCGCTCCATGTTTGACGAGATCAAGAAGTCAGCTTCAAGGTGATTGCAAAAGTCTTACTTGCCATTTGTTTCCTAAATTTTCATTAAAAAAAAAGGTTTTAATAAAATATATGCAAAATTTCCCCTAATATCATGATCTTTTCTGAAATTGCAATTTAATTACGAACCATTTCACTTTTGTAAATTATATAACAATCTTCAGTTTGTTGCAAATCGGTGATAGAGTTCTTAAAACCAACCCTAGAAAAGCTGATGTGGTCGAAGAACAAACTGAAGATTGTAATATAGTTTGCACGGGTTCTGCAAATCGGTGCACCAATTTGCAACAAACTGAAGATTGTGATATAATTTGTAAAAGTAAGGTCGTGATTAAATTGCAATTTCGAAAAGGTCATGATATTGAGGGTAATTTACCTAAAATATAAGTATTCCCATTAGGTGTGATTTCATTAACAATTACTCGAATAGAAAGAATTATTATGGTGTATATAAAATTTCTGTAATGGTGTTTTTTTTTCTTTTCTTTTCCATGATTTGTTTGGCTGATGATAACCTTGTGTTGTTCTGCAGCATGATATCTGGTGCTTCTAATAAGAAAAATGATGCAGCCAGCTCAAATGATACCGGGATGAACTGGTTAATGTATGAGCTGTTGTGGAGGGATTTTTTCAGGTGAATCGAGTTTCTGTTAACCTTTTATATACTGGTAACAGCTATAAGAGTCTTGTATTATCTACGCGGTTATGACAAATTTCCTCTTTTTTCTCAGATTCATCACAAGGAAATACAGTTCGGCCAAACAACATAATCACGCACCAGTGACAGCTTGTACAGGTGCCGCTGCCTGATTGACCGAAAGTATATGAAAAGTGTAACTTGGAAGTTTCCAAGTATGGAGGATTCTCCTTGTACCTTTTCAATTAATCTGATTATCTTTTTGTTGTTGGGAATGAGGAAATTAATTAAAAAAAAAAAGTCATCAGTGACTCGAAGAAAAGAAGAACGTGATTGCATTCCCAGTTAGTTTAGGATTTCAGGCCGAATGCCAATTTGTTGTTCATGAAATGTGGCATTTTGTATGTTTTTAGCAAATTGAGACCTGACATGGGTTAATATGCTCATCAGATGATGTGACATTATCTTCCTGTTCATTTCTTGTTCCATTTCCCCTTTGTGGTTGTTGAGAAATGGTCAATGCTAGGGTTTCATGTTATTGCTGAGTTTACCCTAGTAATTTTGTGCGTGTTCGACTCATAAATTTGTTCCTTTTATATCTTGGAAATAAGTACAGAAAAGTTGTGAAAAAAAAAGAGAGAGAGAGACTGGAAATTATGCGACTGGATATCGGATAATTTTATTTTCATTTGGTTGGACAAAAGTTATTATGTCCTGTAAATATAATCATATATCACACCAGATTCTAAAACAACAAAAACCATATGATTTGGGAACAAAAGAGAGCCAAACCACTGGAAAAATTTACTCATATGAAGCTAGACACCCGTAAAGATGACAATACAACAAAAATAAGCCATAAAGACATGAAATATATGCATGTAACCCAGGCCCATAATCTCGGACCTCCAAGCTCCGCGCCTAACGTAAGACGCCTAAATACTAAAACTCCAATACACCCGACAGATGTAGCAAAGAATACGAGCAACGAGAAGCTGAGCCCACCTGCATTTTCGATCCTCAGTGGCTCCTTATATGCAAAGAAGTTGTATAATGTGTCGATGAGCCAAGGTACACCAATGCCGACATATATATTCACCGAATTACTAGCCATGTCAGGAAAAAAAAAAAAAATGTAAGTATGTAGATATAGACAAGTTTATGCACTTGATTGATATTACATTTTCATTTGAAAAGGGCGAAATTGCATATATAAAATTATAAAGGCACCACCTTTAAGGCTTTTGAAATTTGATCACCACTTTTTGCTATTTGCTATTTGCTAGTTGCGTTTAAATCACCAACTTTCTTTAATATGTTTTGCAGATCGAAACATAAATTTAACTTCCGTTAGATTGGAGCTGGGCGGAAAGTCTACGTTAACTTTATGCTTCAACTTTACATATGAAAGATGTTAATTTAAACGCAAATAGCAAAAGATGGTGATTTAAACCCAAAGAGCAAAAGATTGTGATTTAAACGCAAAAGGTAGTGATTAAACTGTAAAAATCTTAAAGGTGGTGCCTTTATATGCAATTTTGTCTGCAAAACAATCTTGCACAACATAAAACTTGTGAAAAATAGTGGCAAGGACAATAACTGCTTTCGCTAATTACCCAACACTTGTCCATGTGTCCCAAGGTCGCAATTCGTAAAAGAGAAACAAATGTGGAGGGACTATTTGTAACTTTGAAAAGATAAATTTGTGGATTTTGAGATCATGCTAACTATGTACTTTGCATAAGGTTCAAGCGAGCAATGAGCACAACATTTCAACATGAAGACGCATTTTAAAGAAAAAGTAGTATTCGAGCATGAAAAAATTAAAAGGATAGATGGAAATTGAAAACAAGTAAAGAGGAACCTGCAAGTGATATTAGCTATAGCCGAATCAGCTGTGATCTGCCGCTCAGCAGCAATCTTGCTCGCCACCAAATCTGGCCACGATGTCCCGGCAGCCAAAGCTGTAAATGCTATAACATAAGCATCAATACCTGCATTTTGGGCGTTGAATTATTACATAGTCTTGCTTAGCTAAGATATTATGACAGGACCATCAAAAGTGGCATATAATTAATTTTGGCAAAATTGCATATAAAGGCACCACCAGTTTAACGTTTTTGTAATTAAATCACCACCTTTCTCTATTTGAATTTAAATCATCATATCTCATATGTTTTGCAGATCGAAGCATAATTTTAACTTCTTTTAGATTGGAGCTAACTTGGCACGGAAGTTAAAATTATGCTTCGATCTGCAAAACATATGAAAAGTGGTGATTTAAATGCAAATAGCTAAAGGTGGTGATTAAATAGAAAAAGTCTTAAATGTGGTACCTTTATATGCAATTTCGCCAATTAATTTTCTCTTGAAAATATGATGAACCTGTGACACAGCTTATTAGGTCCGTGAGCTTAGTCACAATGTAAGCAATTCCACTTATGAAAACCAAGGACAAAATGAAAGAGACCCATCCATGGGCAATGTGACAAGGTGGAACAAATGCAAACAGAAGTCTCCAGGGTGCAAGGAGCAACTGCCAGAAAGCCTTTGCGGACCTTAGGCATGTATTATTCAGTTTCTTCGCTTGTGGGCTTTCTAGCTGTTCAAAATGAAATTGGAAATTTTTAATTTTTCAATTGAAGTATCGAAAAGGCCACCCCTGAGAAAGAATAGAAGAAGGCGATACAAGGAGAATCCATATTTTTTATAACATTATTAAGGAATATTTTTACAAAAAACATCTCATGAGGTTTGGTCCAAGTACAAAAACTCTAGTTTAACTTTCAAAACTTTAAAGTAACTCTTGAAGTATTAGCTGAGATTTGTGTTTAACTAACAGAAACCCACTCTTATGGGTGCAAATTGGGGAAGAGTAACAAATAACGGGCATTTATAATATGGAAAAATATCAATTCTATTTTTCTGTATGCACATGTGCGTATATTCTGCCTAAATCTACGTCATGGTTTTAAGTAATTATCAAATTATATAACTGCAGATACTTTCGTAAAGTGTGTATACATGCACACACTTCTGACAGGAGGGTGGAACACTAGAGATGAACAGGAAGAACGAAAATGAGCAGTACCACACACGCATCAACAAACTGCTGCTTCCATATTGAGATCAAATTATAATTATCAGGAGTTTCACGGCAAGATTCATCTGAGGGTCCAGTGAGGTCACTATTAGGCAATTTTTGATACACAGGATCTGTTATCAAAGCTTTCAAAGTTAACGTTAGGATGAATAAACTAAATTAAACAATTAGTGCCACACAAGATTCCAAATTAGCTAACATTGGGTAGTGAAAACACATTTTCTCAGAAATATATGCACGTACATGTATGTGTGTGTGGGTGAACTTATCAGCATGTAAGAAACACCAATATTTGAGTCCCGTGCAAGTGTCTTGCCTCAGGTTAAAATCACTAACTCACATAAATTGAGCTAACTGCATGCGTGTATGATTTCATTAAACGATAGAGGAGAATTTATACTATCAGATTGAAAAATCTCATATAGACCAGATTTTAAATGTCTTGACTCAGTTGGCTCAATGAGTGAGGCTTGTCTCCCAAACTAAAAAAGGTTAAACGCCCGATTGCCCAATATTATATGAATTTAGTGAAAGATTTGTTAGGAAAAGGCATATATATTGTTGTGTAGCATATAAAGTGTTTAGACTAGAATGTAAACAAGGCTATTTATTGGGGGAAAAAAATTTAAAATGTAAACAAGACCTAGAGATTTAAGGCGGACAATTCTACCTTTCATATGTCTGTGTGTGAAATAAGAGAAAACAAATGATGAGCATTACCTATGTCACTATTATGGATAGAAAAAACATCAACAATGTCCCTGTTTTCATATTCATCTTCAAGGATATCATGAGCTGCTATTTCATCCCTGTGAGGAGTATTTTCCGCCGGAACCCATTCTTCTGGCCTCTCGGTTCTTTTTCTGATTAATGAACATAAAAATCAAAAGCAAAACGATCACGTCTCTCTTTTTTCCTTATGATAAATGAGTTGCGTAGAGGATAAGGAAAAGAGTCAAATAGTATTAACAGAAGACTAACATCGGCAGAGATAAGTATGGCCAACGCTTATCTTGAGCATATGCATGTAATAGCAACAGCCCATATTGAAGCACGGTCAACAAAGCTTCCGAAAGAGTAATAACATTCGGTGTCCATACCTGCATATTTCTTATCCATAAAATGATAAGATTCGAAAATAGAAATTATATTTCTTAAAAGTTCTATATTCGACTCAGAAAATCACCTCCAATATTATATATAACCAGATGTAAGCCCAGAAAGACCAAAAAAGCTCTACAAGCCATACTCCAATATCTGCTATCTTTTTTAGTTCTCCAGCTTTAGGAACCACAACACAAACAGCATGGATGGGAAACAAATCAAAAGCAGCAGATCCAACAAGTGTTCCAGGTCCTAAACCTGTCATTCAAAGTGATGGGAACATTATTACTACAGGTAAAATGCAGAGATTCTTGACAAAAATCCCATGATGTATTAAAAAAACCGGCATGAATCCTTTGCAATATATCATAGAATTTAAAAGGCTTGGCATGCACAGATCAAAAGATTAGAAAAGTGCAATAGTGTTTTTTTAGTTCTCATATGCAGAACTTTGTATAATTATCAGTCACATGATGTATTAAAAAAAAATGGCATGAATCCTTGGCAATATATCATAACATTTAAAAGGCTTGAAATGCACAGATCGAAGATTAGAAAAGAACCAAACATAGAGCAATAGTGTTTCTTTAGTTCTCATATGCAGAACTTTGTACAATTATCAGCAGGAATACTATTATAATGTTGAAAAGAAAATTCCCATATGCATACGACAGGAGAGAGAGAGAGAGAGAGAGAGTTAACCTCCAGCATACAAGTTTCCAAGATTCCTTATGGCATCAATGGTAGCCAAAGATATCTGCGGAAAGCTAGTACCAAATGCCAGCAAACTAATGTCAGCTATGGCGTAATTCCAAACTTTTTTGCGTCTAACGATTTTGGTATTAGTATAAGGATCTATCTCTTCAACTGTCCGAGTATGCTTAACAACCGTTTCCATGGACTTGAAGAAACGGGCAGTTATAGCTGATAATCCAATAAAACAGTATGCAAGAGCCAGGAAATACAAGAATCCTCGAAAACCATTACCAAGCTTAGTTTCACCGTGAAAAAGTAAATAAAATTGGCACTTCTTCATCCCAAGTACATCAGAACTTCCTGCGTTTACGAAAGTGCTGTTACTAAGAGGGCCCATCTCCATAAGGTTGTTAAATATTTTTGCACCAATCACCCGTGACAAATAAACAATCCCCACGATGAAATTTCCTGTTACACATTTTAAGTCCATCAGCAGTATACTCGTGAAGTAAGCATCAGATAACAAGACATCTTGCAAGTAAATACTAACTTTAAGCTATCATAACTTGAAAGTTGAAACTGATGAAGTTGAAAGTCATAACAGTTAAATATTTTACTAAAAGTAAAACACCAAACAATTTGCTAACAGTTGATTTTCTTAGTTGGGCAACTAAACATTAACCTTCAGAAATTGAGGTTCATTCATCAAGCAGGCTAGCGAGATATGAGTTTATAAGAAGATGATAACACGATAAACCGACACTATAAACACAAAGCAAAAACAGAACTGCCCAACAATTTGCAAACAGTCCCTAAAATGACAACAATAAGTGAAATGAGCCTATCCACCACAGGAATTCGCCATTCCACAGCTGTCTGATTCATATCTACAACACCAAACACATAATTATGCAATTCATTGTAATAGAACCTAAATCAAATCAAAGATGCACTGTACCAATTAATCCAGGTCCCACGATTCAAGTAATTTCAGCTACAAAATCATCTATTTAGCTGCTATTGAATAGAACACCAAACAATTTGCAAACAATTGGAATAATTAATTTTTTTATTTGGACAACTAAACATAACCTTCTTAATTTGAGGTTCATCCATCAAGCAGATACAAGCTTATAAGACAATGATAACACTGTAAACGAACGCATTATAGACACTCACCGAAAACAGAATTGCCTAACAATTTGCAAACAGTTCCTAAAAAGACATCCAAAGTGAAATGAACCTATCCTCTGCCAGATTCTGCCATTTGTTAGCTGTCTGGTTCATATCTACAACACCATAAACATAAATAATGCAATCGATTGTACTAAAACCTAAATCAAATCAAAGACGCACGGTACCAGATAATCCAGGTCCGACGATTCAAATAATGGCAGCTGATAAATCATCTAGTCTAGCTGCTAGTGAAGAGAACGGCTAAATACTTTGTTAAAAGCAAAAACACCAAAACTCGAAATCGCTAGAGAACAAAAATCCTTGTCCTTCAAACTTTCGGGAACATTTGGCTTAGAGGAATGAAGGCGTCGAGAGCTAACCGGAGACAGCGTGTCTCCGGTGGAGATGTCCGGTAACACCGCCACGAGTATAGTTGGATTGTTGGAGGTAAGAAAACAGTTTTGAGATTAATAAATACTCCCTCCTATTTATTTTTAATAGACGTCAATTTTGAGAAATTACATAATAATTAAGAATATTTTTTTATCAATAATAATCCTCGTTAATAAGGGTAGAGATTGATGTTTTGAATAAAGATGGAGAGTGAATATGAAAAGACGTAATGTATTTATTAGTTAGATGAAGGTAATAATAGAATAATATGTATAGCCAAAACGATATTTATTTAACAAATTATCAATTAAGCTAGGATGACAAATAATAAAAATAGGAGGGAGTATATTTTATTATTTGTTCCGATTAGTAAATATTTTATTACTTCGTCAAACAATTTAATAGGTGGATGTACTATAATTTTAAATTTAAAATATGAATTTATTGTTTCAGATGCTTTAGAAACAGATTAAAAACCTCCAAATAAGACTAATAAAATAGGAAACGACAAATTAAAATTTACAAAGTAATTAAAATAATAGTAGAAAATTTTCGTTTGAGCTTATAATTATAGCTTTATAGATATGGATAACATGTTATTTTGATTTTATTTTTTGAAAAAAAAAAATGCCTTTGGGATTTGACTGATTTATATTAGAACTTTTAACGGTAAATTATTGCGTAACCGATATCCCTCCACTCAAATTAAGTTCTTATGTGGATAATGAGATTCTGCGTTTAATTTCACTTTAGCTAATTTTAATTTCTATGGTTAAACAGGATCACCAACAACAACAACAACAACATAACTTCTAGTCCCAAGCAAGTCGAGGTAGGCTAGAGATGAAACTCAAGAGAAACAATGGAAATGGTTAAACAGAGTATGCCTTAATATTGTTTTTCCAATAAATGTGAACACTTTATACTAAATGTCAAAACTTTAATCAAAATAACGATATTTTTATATTTACAAATTGATCTATTTAACTATTATCTTATACCAATTATTGAGAGCATGAAAACATTAATTTCCTAGCAGTAGCACTACCGTGTGCCCTGGCACACCTAGCTAGGTGTGCCATGGCAAATTTGCACGCGCCCCCTCACCCTAAAAAATTAGAAAATTTAGAGAGTGTAGTGCACATTCCCATTTTCCTTTTTTAATTGAAAAATGAGACATATTACATAAATTAAAATATCATTAATTATTTATATTAAAAAAATAAAATAAAAATACCAAAATTCATAATTTTTCATTATCTATAAATAGAGATCACATTTGATAGGTTTTTTAACACAACTAATTTTTCGTTTTTTCGTAATTATTTTATTATACTGACATATAATGAACATGTTAAATAACAAGATGAATATATTTTCAAATAAGATGAACATGTTACAGATTGCAGATTGAAATAATACATATTCATCTTATTTTATAACATGTTCATCTCATTTTGGTAACATATTCATCTTATTTTATAACATGTTTACCTTATTGTGTATGTAACATGTTCATCTTATTCTATAACATGTTCATTTTATTATGTAACATGTTCATCTTATTTTATAACATGTTCATTTTATTATGTAACATGTTCACCTTATTGTGTGTGTAACATGTTCATCTTATTCTGTAACATGTTCATTTTGTTATGTAACATGTTCATCTTATTCTATAACATGTTCATTTTATTATGTAACGTGTTCATCTTATTCTATAATATGTTCATTTTATTATGTATCATGTTCATCTTATTTTAGAACATGTTCATCTAAATTTCATCTGTGAAAATGTAACATTTTCATCTTATTTTATGACATGTTCATCTTACTCTATAACATGTTCATCTTGTTATGTAACATATGCATCTAATTATAGATTTGCGTCATAATCTTCCATTAAGATAAATTAATTGTGTTCCAAAAAATATCAAATGTAGTCTCTATTGGTAGAGAATGAAAAATGATGAATTTTGGTATTTTTATTTTTATTTTTTGATACAAAATATGAATGATAATTTAATTTATATAATATGATATTGAAATTCATTATCCAATAGAAATAGGACACATGTCCCATTTAAAAAAAAATACTCTACCTCCTTACCTCACGCGCTTTTGAAGGAATTGTATTTCACAAAAGGCCTTGGTGTGTCCTAAGTATTTGCGATTTCCTAGACCCACATTTAGTCATTATTGCGAGTTGCGACGACCATCTGCTTAACCACATAAGTTGCTATCGTTAATTCGTTATATGCCTTACGTAGTTTGTTACTTCGGATCAATTTTCATATTTCAAAGCCTTTGAACAGAAAGAGAGACGTGGGATACTGTCGGCCAAGTACATTGATATCGTTGCTCTTATGTTTATTACAGTTCTCGTCATTAATAATTTGGTTTTGGTTACTATTCAACGATTTTAATATTTGTATAAAGTAGTGCTTTGTTTTACAATGTACAATATTGAGTTCAGCATGAATTCTATTTCCAAATTTCAAAATTAAGACTTGATTGGAAATACCTTTAAAATTTACTAGTGGAATATACATTTGGATAATTTATTAATGTTTGGTGTTAAAAATAAAAATGAACTAATGGGGAAGTTTATACTCTCCAAAAAGTTCATTCCACAAAGTAAAGACTTTTGGAGAAATTTATTTTGCAAAATTACATATAAAACACCCAATAGTTCATTCCCGGTGTAAAGACTTTTGGAGAAATTCATTTTGCAAGACTACATTTAAAACACCCAATAGTGTGTCGGCTGTATGTAAGCGTTGATCAGATCATATGATTATAACCTCCATGGGAGCACATCCACAACTTAACCCTGACAATTTATAAAAAAAAAAAAAAAAAAAATAAAAAAAAAAAAAAAAAAAAATCTGAAAGTAAAAGTTTAGGTTCTAAACCTAATCCCATATTAATCACAAGCGGATGACTTTCCAAGCAATATCATACTTGATATGGTCTACTGTGATTACAAAACCTAATTTGGTTCTTGTGACATGCGAGTTATCCCCATAGTAAATATGTCACATAAAAGCATTGAGCTAAGAACGAGTTAAAAACCTATTGTGGCTCGAGTAAATGTAACTCAAAAGGGTAACACAAAACGTCTCTTTAACCAAAACTGCAATCTCATAAATAAATCCAAGCAAGCAAACTTGACAAAATGGAGGCAAACCGAAGAGAAACATGAAAAAATGATGTAAAACTTAGTCTTCTTCTTCTCCCTCTTGCTCGGCAATGTTGAAGTAGCGTAGTTCATAAACATTGCGCTCTTTGTTTGCAGCAATCACCCGAAGCCAATCCCTCACGTTATGCTTCTTCAAGTATTTCTTGGTCAAATACTTGAGGTACCTAATAAGAACAAATAAAAAATCCAAATAATGGCACACGGAAAAACAAGTCAAAAAATGCATACCCTTTTCTATACATTTTCCTAGTTCTTTTCTTTTTGAATGAGCAAATATCCCTCTCTTGGCTATATTCATCTCTTCCCCCATGATTGAACACAAGATAACAAGTATTTATTCAAATAAAGCGATAGAATTAGCATTCAACACTTCTAAAATTCACAAATTTTCCAAATTCTGAATTTCAATTTTCATGTTCGAACCAAAACAGGTAATATTCAACACTAAAGGAAATTGCGGCGTTAATCAGAAGCCACCAATGGACAAAGCATAGGACTACTTGCAATAAGGCAATACTGGACAAACTGGCTGCCACAGAAATTCCGAAAAATGTTTTTAAGGTCTTGCATTACCAAAGAATCATAAATCCACTTCTAATTTATTTTGTTTTCTCCTCAACCCGTCTCTAAACATCGGGATTCAAATGAAAGGTAAAACTACACCAAATTCTTGTATAAGTCAGCCTAAATTAAACTTGTCATACATTTTCAAACAAAAGTGCATACTTATGTTATGAAATGTCACTTTTATTTATGTTGTTGCATGACATTCCAATTTGAAAGCAAATATATCAACTGAAAAGGTATGACTACCTAATAATACATGGTTACCACCAACCTTGCTAATACTCTGATAGCGAATATAATCACCTAGAATGAAACACAATCAAGTCTTCAACCTACATGATGAACTACTAGAAAGCCACACATAACATCCAATGCAGCCCAACATCACCAACAAAAAAGTAAAAAACAAAAAAGCATGAGCAAAAAACACCAGCAGCAACAAACACACAGGCTCCCAGAAAAAAAAAAAAAAAAGAACAAATAAACCCACGAATTCAAAGAAAACAAGCACAAAATTTCACCACCTTTTGGAGAAGTTAGAATCAGCGGTGACGGTGATCTTGTTTTTGTCGCGGGAGATGGTCACCGACTCGCCGAGAGCGCCGGCTTTCCCGCCAACCTTGATTCTCTCCTGAAGGAACTTCTCGAGCGAGGCGATCTCCATGATCTTATCCTCCACCGGCTTCGAGCAGTCAATCACGAAGCTTACACCCTTCTTCTTCCCGCCTTTCGCCGCTGCCGTGCCTTTACTCATCGTTCTCCGCCGTTTTCCTGCAAGCCTGTCGGCCGTGAAATCTAACGCCGGCTGTGTGAAGTATGTGTTTGAAAAGCGAGTGAGATGTGATAAAAGAGGAAAAGTGGGAGCTGCCTATCTAGGGTTTTGCATTTGGTCTCGGGTTGAACCGGCCTCGTTGCGCCTTTGCATTTTAATCGAACGGATTCTTTACTTGAACCGGCTCCACCGAACCAATTTTTTATACTCTAAAATAAATGTGGATATCTATAAGTATATAATTGCTAGTAAAGCAATTAATAAATTTTTTTTTATTTTTCTTTCATTTTTTGTTACTTTTGTATTAATTAAACAATTGTATTTTCTATTTATTTTATTATATAATATTTGTTTTATTATATAATTGTTACTATTAACTAATCGTGGAGTCGCATTAAATGTTACTCTCAACCCTATAAAGGATATGTTAAGCATAGCATCCGGGTAAACGGCTCGTTCCCTTGCTTGCCTAGCTGGTTTAGAAGTGACAGGTTGTCCAGTTAACTTTTGTATTAATCAAACAATTGTATTTCTATTTATTTTATTATATAATTGTTACTATTAACTAATCGTGGAGTCGCATTAAATGTTACTCTTTTCTAAAGATTTTTTCAAATTATTTATTAAAAATTATTTTTTTTCAATTCATTAAACAAGTCTTTTTATTGAAAATTAAAATGAATTAATTATTATTTTTGACATAATCAAACTATTTAAAATTTTGTGCGTAATTGCTATAATAATAATTTTAATATTATTTTATTCAATTAATTGGTCATAGTCAGTCAAAACTGTATCAGTTAAGATTAATATGTAAGTTAAATTGTTTATATTTATATTGTTATTAATGATAAAATATATAAAATGCGATATGCTCATTATCTAATTTATGATTTTAAATATTACATAAACACACATCTAACCTAAAATTTTATTTATAATATTTATGCATGTGCACAGGATGAAATGCTAGTAGATTTGATTGCCCCTAATCCGATTTTATGAACCGGTTGAGACACTGGTCGAACGCATGTGTAATTTGAGATCGGGATGAAACGGTTTTGAAACCATGTTGATTCAAAACAAAAACTTTATTTTTCAAATCAAATTTTAGAAAATCAACTTGGTAGAATGTCCGTCAATATATTATAACCCAAATAAATTGCCAACAATATAGTTCTTATAGACATGACAAAGTACATAAATTCGATTGTGACAAAATTTTGTTAATAAATTTTAAAATCATCAGATGAGATGATAGAGTTTATTGTTGACTTGGAAATTGAATTGGTTTTGATGTTTAGACCTTTTGATTATTAGAAATTCTCGTTTGACCCCATCAGACAATTAGGTGTCGATCAGTCATATTACTCGAACTAAAATACATACTTATATTGTCAAAAGACGTATATTTATGTTTGTTGTGTTCTTAATTATGCACTTTGCAAATGAAATAAGTCGACATAATGATTAGACTAGTCTAACACAAGATCAATCGATTAATTTGAGTTATTAATTTTAAATATGTACTTACATAGTGAATATATACTATGATTACAATTAAACTGATACAACATGGTGATGAAAATATATGAATCCGATATTGTTTTAAATGGTGGAATACAATTCTAGCATTAGTTATCGATTCTTAGTGATTTTATTCCCTAGCTTTGATTGTAGGCTATTATGTATAATGGTGCTCTATAACAAGACTGGGACTGCAAACGAGCCGAGCCGAGTCGAGTATTGGCCTTATCGAGCAGGATTGACCTTTTTTTTTTAGCTGCTCGAGCTCGACTCAATAAGAAAATACAAGAGCTTGAGCTCGGCTCGAATTCATAATGCTCGAGCTTGGCTCGAGTTCGGTTAAAAAAATTTCAAGCAATTTTGTAAAATTACCATTACGTACATATATTAATATTATGATACGTATATATACAAAGTTTATTTTAGTAATTTAACATAATCTCGAGCCGCTCGCAAGCCGCTCGACAAGGCAAAATTTAAGCTCGAGCTCGACTCGAGTTCGTGCTTAAGCTGCTCGAGCTCGAGTCGAGCTTTGATTAGAGCGCTAGCGAGCAGCTCGGTTCGTGTGCAGCCCTAAACAAGACTTCTGTATTAATGTTAGTTAGTTGTTTATATATTAGATATAGTTTATATTGTTTCCAAACAATCAGTAATAAAATAAAATAATATTATCAAATAATAGCTTTTGCAACAGAGACCTTAAACATAAACAAATACTTCCTCCTATTTTTAATAAATGTCGTTTTGAGAAGTTGCGCAATAATTAAAAATATTTTTTTTTTGTCAATAATAACCCTCATTAATGAGGATAGAGATTGATGTTTTGAGAAAAGATGAAGAGTGAATATGAAAAGACGTAATGTATTTATTAGTTATATGAGAGTAATAATGGAAAAATATGTACAAAATAGCCAAAACGACATTTATTTAACAAATCTATACTTATATAATAAGAATTAACATTTATCCAAAATAGTACGTCAACTTATGGTCAATGTTGGATTTGCATTAAATATTTTTCAAAACCGGTAAGTTTTTGTCCTTTTAACACTTCTCATTAATTATGTCATTTTCACACATCTAATTAAATCATTCCATATGAGCTTTTATCGTTAAAATGTATAGCGATCTGTTATGACCTTATCCTATTGAGATTTCCATGAAGCGTCCTTATCGCGTTCTATTTTTTGGTAACCACTCTATATCAATAACCAGATATTTGATTAATGATAGCACACGTCTTTATTTCAAGGAGCGGATATTCTTTGACCTTTAATTAATCTGAACTGATTACTTGACTTTTCAATTTTTAAAAACTCTTTTTTTAAAAACTCTTTTTTTATCGCACGTTGGTCTTTTCCTGAATAAACCCGTTTTTAGTCACAGCCAATTATATGTTGCTGCTTCGCGTGTAAACAATAGAAGGGGGTTGAAAATATTAGTTTGTGATAATGAGGAGTTACCAAATAATCAAACTCATAATGTTGTGTATGAGGAAGTTTTTAATAATTTATGATTGTCCGAACTTTTTATGATTCAACAATGTTCCAATGTATTTTAATGATTTCAATTTCGATCCTAATGCACGTGAGATTATATTATTCTTCCATATTTTACATTCCGTGCATCGCACGAGTTACGAACTAGTGATCAATTAAGCTAGGATGACAAATAATAAAAATAGGAGGGAGTATAAATTATTTTGTTGCCCAATCCACTATTAAATGTATACTCCCCAAATTGGGGCCTGTAAGCCAGAGGCAGACTTAAATAAAGTCCATACACTCACGGCCCAGGTGAAAATCAATAATAATCGAATTAAATCATATGAAAATATTCGCGGAAAATGAATTTTATGAAAATATAAATACAGTGCAATTTTCCCGCACCGCGAGCAAAAAGCGACTGGTAAAAGGCGGTCTCACGCCACAGCCGCCGGCGGCCGGAAAGAGAGTAATCGCCATCAGACTGAAGGTAATTGACCTCATCAAACCATGGATGATCCATCAGATTCGGCACCGTGTTCATCTCTAGCCGTCGATTACGTCTTACGCACGAGCTACGTAAGCACCCTAATTCCATCTCTTTCATTTTGCCGCCTGTTTGCTCAGTTTTACAGATTGCGTGGTTTTATCGCTTTTAGTTGATGATCTCACAATTACTGCTGGATTTTTGAAGAGAGATTTTTAAATGCAGGCTGGAGCTATTTGGGGGTTTTGCTATGGCCCATTTGATGCTAAAAGTCTCGGTAATTCCACTTACACACAGTCTCACAATTACAAATTTACTGTCAATGCAACTAAGATTGTTGTAAGAGATAAAGATATGTGTGTGAATTCACAAACATGTTACGTAATTGTCTTAGTTTAGTGGTTTTTTTCTGGATTTTCCAGTGTGCACAGGAGAAAAGGTTGCTGAAGTTTAGTGTTTGTGTGTGTATACTAAGTACTGTATGAAGAGAAACTGTATTACAATTCTTGCGGAACCTCTCGATTGAATGTTTGTTCTTATTTTGGTTTGTGGCAAATACTCGTAGGTCTATCTAGCAGTGCTCGAGCCGCACACACTGTAAGCTACTCAACCATTATAGTTGTTCTCTTTATTGGTATTTCCATTTTTTTGGTTGTTTCAGTTTAAATCGTTGGTCGTCAGTCTGATTAATTCTGCTATTCTGTTTTAAATGCAGGCCAAGTTAGTGGGGAAGTATGGCTTTTCATGTGGTAATTACCAAATGCGTTGTGTGTTCTATTTGCTCATATTTTTCACTGCAGTACAATGCTATATCAATTTTTTGTTATGTGACCACTCAACCAATTTCATACCAGATCCATTGAAACAACTGTATTTATCTTCATTGTGTTTTATGAGTTCATTAAAGCATCAAAAGAAAGTAGCATTGGGTGATGAAGAAACTTGTTAACTCTTTTCTATGTCTGTGTTTGATGTGTACTCCAACACCCCATCCACAGTGTCATTCTTGTCATAGTATACGATAATTGAACAGTTTCCAATTGAATGACGTTTTTTGGATTCCTTCTCATTTATAGGATTATTTGCTGCGTTATTTTCTTTCACTAATTGTGGAGTACAAAGGTATCGGCAGCGGAAAGACTGGGTTAGTAAAAATTTATCTTTAGTTTTGAATTGCTTGTTCTATATGAGTTTGTCATTGACTATGAATTTCAAACTAGACTACTTTTTGTTCTTTCTATAAGCTTCTGAGTACCTGTTTCGTTTAAATCATTTACAAGAGATGACATAGAAGTTTTAGATAGCAATTTTTTTTGTATCTGTATGGAAGTTCGTGATTTTCTAGTAGCTTTAGAAGACTTTGAGATCATTTTTACAAGTTACAGCAAATGTTTTAAACTAAAGAGGTTCTTATAAACATGATAATTTCGCTGTTAGAGACCTTGGTGTTCTGTAGGAAGTTATTCATGCGTTTCTATCCCTTTTCATCAATAATTTATATGAACGATCACATTTCTTCATTTGTTAAGACCCTAAATTAAAAGCATAAGAATAGTGAATATATCAGTCGCTCCTTCACGATATCATTGTCATCAGGAAGAAGAGGAATTGTTTAGCATTGTTTGATCCAGTTACATTGCCCACAGAAGCTACAAATTCAGAGTTATGTGACCTGAAAATTAGTTTTAGAATGCCATTTCTTTCACTATTTTATGTAATTTCTCTTTAGACCTGCTCAGGTAGATATTCTCTTTATAATGGGGTTTAAGTCCATAAATTATGCTAAAATTGGCCCTTGTTCATTAATGTAATGTTTTGAATGCCACTCCTTTATTCCTGTAGAATGGACATATATATTTGCCTGCGACTCTCGAGTATATTTTGATTGTCAAGAATATACTGTGTTCAAGTAGCTCCTTACTAATGGTTAAACTCACAGTTTCTTTTTCTTAAAATGAAATGCCTTTAGGTGAATACCTTGGCAGCTGGCGTTGTTGCTGGTGCTGCATTTGGTGCCGGAACCCGAGATTGGAAGCAAGTTGCTGGTATTACCGGTCTTTTTTGTACATTTGTCCAATTTGCCAAGGACTCTACATCTGTATGATGCAAAGTTGGAAAAAAATATCAGGGATATTGAAGTATAATGTTAACCCCAAGGGCATGCTTGCATAGAAATATATCCACTCAAAATGGGTTTTTTTATTAACCAATGTTTATTTTGAAAAATGTGGTAATTAGTTAAAATTACCTTTAAAATAAAATAATTAAAGTTGTTTGATGTAAAATGAGAGAGATAATGTGAAGTGATAATTAGTTAAAATTATGTGAGTAGATGAATAATGAATTGAAGTTGATGTGATGTGTAAGAATGATTGATTGATATTATTTAATCATATTAACAATATTGAGGATAGTGAGATTAAATTAAAGTCGAGTTAGATTTTGAATATAAATTAAAAATAATATTTTTATAATAATTCAGTTGTACTGATTTATTCATATATTATGAAAATAAAATTGAGACGAAAGGAAACTATCGAATTTTAAAAATAAAAATCGATAACCAAACTAACATAAAACAAAACCAAAATATGCATGTCGATTGGTTTTTTCGATTTTAACCAAAATTTCAACCGCCTGCAAGTTTGTTTTATTTCATTTTTGCTCACTAACCAAACAAAAAATAAACATAACATATTTTATTTGATTAAAATTCATTCGAATATGTTATCAATATATATTAATTAAATCGAAAAAATCGGTTCAAACTATCACAAATGGATTTGGTATAGTTGGTAGAGATTCACCTGATTCACAGCTAAAAGACATAAATAACCAACTCTTAATAACTGTGTGTACATACTTTAATAACAAAATACCCACCTCGGCATCCCTCAAACCAAACCCATATATCGTAAAAATTCGCAGCTTGAAATCCTAATCCTTTCACAATTGCTTGCTTCAAATTTGAAATAGCTTTTTTTTATATCTCTCATCTCAACTTTTACTAGTTTCATGATTTTTCTTTTTTCCACTTATGTGTACCCACAAAAAAAAAAACCACACAAAAGTGAAGCAAATATGCACCCAAAACAAAAGCCGCGCGAATCTCAGTACGGCTCGCACTTGCTCAAATACGCACCTGATTGAACTAAAAGTGAAGCAAACTTCATGGAGGGAAAAAAGCACTCTGAAAAATTATGGTAAAAAAAATTATGTACTCTGCATAACCAAGAATTAAAAGAAAAACAGAAAAAGTTAAGTGATAAATCTTAAAAGAAAAAATATAGGAGAAGAAGGAATTAAAAAAGGGTAGATAGGTGATGGGAAAGTAGAGATACAAAAGCATCTCCAATGAGTTATTAATTGTAGAAATGTGGAATAAGTTCAATAAAAAATGTCTCCAATCGTTAATGTGTAGATTCTATTCATAATGACATGGCAAGATAGAGAAAGAATAAAATCCAGAACTCCTTCTACATGTAGAAGTCATGTTAGACATGAATGAAATCCAAAACTCCTTCTACATGTAGAAATCATGTTAGACATGATAGATCCATATTTTATAAGTTGAATAAATAAACCACTGTAGACTTTTTATGTGTTTGAACATCTATTCTTTACACGTAAATGAAAGACCATCTATTTAATTGCCACATGCACTACAATTTATGCTTGCCATTGGAGATGCTCTAAAAGAAGGTTGCCACATGCACTACAATTTATGCTTGCCATCGGAGATGCTCTAAAAGAGGAGGATGAACCGTTTCATGGTTTTTTATTAAAAAGTAAAAAAGCTAGAATTTTCTAAAACCTAAAACCCCTAAAGAGTCCACAAAAAGAGTATAATTGAAAACAAAAGGACTCATATTGGCTAAATAATATGTGAGTAATTAATGTAAAACGTTTAAACAAAAAGATAAGGGGTGTCATTAAATCCCTGATTCACCCTAGCGTAATGGGCTGCACGACACCTTGTATTCATTTAGAGACGATGGGCAGCCCAATTTAATTTTTTCATTGAGGCCCATGGTTGGCCCATTTACTTCTATCAATACTTTTAAAAATTTCTGGGGCATTACACGCGCTACAGCCTCCGTAGTTCGTCCTTCTACCGGCCAAGCAGAGAACTTCAGGTCGCCGTAGCCCTCGCCGTAAAAAAACCACTAATCGTCGCCGGTGAATTTTCCCTTCATCACTTTCTCTCAATTTCTTGTATTTTGACGTTTTTCGCGTTTGCGAATATAGTAATAGTTTTTATTTGCGCAGAGTTTTTCGCTTTCTATCTAAAACCCTAACATTTTCAGGGGACTCGTATCGAACTCCTTATCCAGAGATCATATATTAGCTGGATATGAGGTGAGTCGATATGAAGTGATTTCTGTTCTGCTTTTGAAATGCCATTTTTGGTTGGATGTGAGTAAAAGAGATTGGTACTGATTTTGTGATTTTCAGTTATGGAGCATTTTTCTTTGAATGATTTACATTATATCCTAGTTTGTAATAGTTTAAGTTGGCAATTTTATGTAGTAAAAGAGATTATTCTTGTTTTTGTTTTTTCAGATTTTAGTTTACTTTGAATTTGCTGACATTTTGTTTTGTTATTCGTGTATCTGCAGTCGGCCAATGGATGAGGATGTCCCTGTAAGATATCTTAGCCTTTTTATTTTTTCTGGTGTCACCTGAATTGTCTTGAGTGTGTGTATGTGTGTGTATTGGCACCATTTTAAGTATGTAGCTTTGGCTATGTATCCCTAATGTGCTTGTAGCACATTCTAACTTGTTTTGAGTAAAATGGTGTTTATTGAACATGAAGGCTATGTGTGGTAACTTATATCTCATTTGATTAGCTTATAAGCTTCCTGCATTCAAATAAGCTTGGTTTGGTGTGACGACCTTTTTTAAAAAACTAGAACTTATCTCATAAGCTTCCTTGGATAGCTTTTCAAATAAGTCCAACTAGCTTATTAGTTAATTTACCAAACATTTTTATCATATAAGCTAGTTTTTTAGCTATAAGTCATAAGTCATAAGATATCAATTATAAGCTCGAAATTCACTTAAAAGCTATTAGCTAGCTTATTGAGGTTATCTAGGTTTACCAAACATAGCCAAAGTCAATAGGTTTGGGCACTCTAAACATGAGGTTCTCACCTTAATACTATTTGTGTGGCATGTGTTTGCCTATTTGTGTTGAATGTGTGCTCTTGTAGTTAAATCAGAAAACATCTTTATTCCTTTGCCCGACTTCACTTTGTGAAATGCTCTTTGCAGGGGAAGAATGAGGAAGAGGAGTTCAACACAGGACCATTGTCTGTGTTGATGATGAGTGTTAAAAATAACACACAGGTATTCACTAATGCCTTTTATGTCTCACCTTTACAACGATTCTCCATTTTTCTCTCTCCTGCTTACCCATTTTGTTGCACTTTATTATAGTCGTGTTGTTTCACCTTGTTGCATGAATGGAGCTGTGGGAGGGTTTTCAAATCCTTTTTGTCATTTGAATTATATGTTTATGGATTCTAGGTCCTCATCAACTGCCGCAATAACAAAAAGCTTTTGGGCCATGTGAGGGCCTTCGATCGCCACTGCAATATGGTGCTAGAAAATGTGCGGGAAATGTGGACCGAGGTTTGTTGTTTCTTATTATCTTTCCTTCTTGGCTTGATTTTATCTTCTTTTGTTTTTCTGGGTATTTACAGTTATTATGCGAGGTTTAAGGTTCTAAAGGCATTATCTTTTGGTACTAATGCCGTATTCGGTTCATTAAACCTTGGATAGGTGCCCAAGACTGGGAAAGGCAAGAAGAAATCTCTTCCGGTGAACAAGGATCGCTTTATTAGCAAGATGTTTCTTCGTGGAGATTCTGTGATCATTGTCCTCCGAAACCCCAAGTAAAAGGTATCTGACATTGAGTGAATTAGTATTGATTTATCTCAAAGATGGTGTGTACATGTGAGTTTGCATGATTTTCAATAATTTCTGATAATTAGCAGTTTTAGTATTGATCTATCCTCAACATGGTTACGCTTGGTCATGGCTTGCCTCTCTGCTTGTTGGCTGAGAAGTGAGAAGGCTTGCAGTTGGTGTTTAAAAGTCATTTTTTTTTTTTTTCTTTTGCTTTTGTTTAAACAAGCCTACAAGTTTAAGGATTAAGTTCTGGAGGTTGTTATGTCTCGAATGCATTTTCACTTGTGTTGGACTGTTGGCCATTTGTTGCAGGTTTGTAGTACTCTTATGGGGGTTTGATTTCGTGGCCTGCAGAATACTGATAATCTGATGGTTACGTGACTTTGTGACTTTGCAACTATTTACGCTTGATAAACTTCTATCTTTCTGAATTGATTGTAGTTATTTTGACTTGAAATATTGAAGGACTAATATGTACGCTTTTGTTGAAATTAGAAGCTTGGGATTTTTTTCTGCGTTTTGTTGTGGGATTGTTTTTTATAGTGGAGGCCCCATTAAATCTGCATCAACTTATTAGAATAACAAGTGCATTATTCTTCATTATATCTTTCCAAATAATTATATCTTGATTTGACAAATTTCTGTCTGCACTCATTGAATCATAACAAAAACAATTCAAGTTCAAACGATATTTATCGGCGTGCAAGTTGCACATCGAATGTGATGTCTTTATTACCTCTGTAGCTCATGAATCTTGAGAAAATTGGACTAAAATGATAGATAGTAACAATGTGAAATATACTCTGAAGTAGCTAAATAGCAAGAAATGCATCATCCTACTGTACCCCAAAGGTCCCGGAAAGTAGATAAACCGGTGGCTAGCCGTCTTTTGTAATAACAACCGTCTATATGCTAGTGAAACTCTTGTGGTTTTCTTCATCAGGCGGAAGATGAAAAATCTTTGTTATGGTGATCACCAATGGTTTGTTGGGCTGAGTCCGAAACATCTTTATGGTCACCAAAGATGCGTTTGCTAAAGTCCGAGACCATCATGGGTAGACCTTTGCGTAGAGGCACTTTGGGCTCCCAACCCAATAGGTCTTTGGCCTTGGAGATGTCGGGCTTCCTCTTGTGCGGGTCGTCCTCTGTGTTGGGCCGAAACTCGATTCTTGCATTTGGATCAATGGTTTCTTGAACCACCTGTTCAAACCACAATTGATTACGAAAAATTGATAAGGTGGTGATTAGATATAAGTTATTTTGGTTTTAATTTGATTTGCTGAATAACCAGAGTTATTTTTAAAAAAGTGATTAATTTGAGTTTGTATTAAAATAATATTTGAAATATAATGATTAAAATTGATTTGATGTAAAAGTAGAAAAAATGTGATTGAAAGTGATGAGTAGTTAAAATTATGCAATGTGTGAGGATGATTGATTGATATTATTTAAATCATATCGATACTATTAGGGAGTGTTGGTTTGAGTGTTGGTTTGAGTTCAATTTGAGTTGAAAAAATTATCTAGCTAAACGCTAAAAGTGATCACATTATCTGTCTCCAATCAAGACCTGAGAAACTCAATGATATCAATGCAAACGAGCAAAAAAAGGAAGAAGAAAAAACGGAAAAAAGAAAACAGTGTGGGAAACCAATCCAAATACCTGCGCAAGTTCAAGCATTGTAAATTCCCCTGGATTTCCGAGATTGAATGGTCCAATGTGCTCTCCTTCCATCAACCGCATGAGTCCTTCAACCTTTGAATTTCAGAAGCATAATATGTATTAAATAAGGTTATATATATAGTTCATCATCACATGATTCATTCATAATCTTACATTCCCATTTTGTTGTTTGCAGTCTACAGCGCAAAAAGAGACTTGCAGCCAATCACAACAATCGATTTCGATTAACGACAAGGCCAATGTAACTAGCATCATAAAGAATTTCCTCATAATGTGCTCATCAAATACCCTTATACTAAGCAACATAATTGTGTGTTATATGGCAACTTCAGATATATAACCTTCATCAATGTTTCCAAAGTTTTGTTTAAGCTACTAATTTCTAAAGCCTCTTCTGCACATTAACACATGAAGATGTATTTGTTGAAAAGAATATATCTGCCTAACGGTTAGGCATTACAATATATTTCACATTTTAAGTTGCAGTTGCCGAATTTTAGCAACTCGTCAAATTGGATAAACACAACGAAAAATCTTTTGGAGGAAAAAGGTAACAAACAATACCATAAAAGATTTTGGAAAGGCTTACCAAGTCCGAAACATACTGAAAACTTCTCGTTTGCTTCCCATCACCATAGACAGTTAAAGGTTCCTTCCTCAAAGCCTGTGAAAAAATCAACAATTGAGTCAACATAAATCGCGATTTGGATTTCAGCAAATAAACATGAAAAACGATACATCACCTGAGCAACAAAGTTGCTAACAACACGACCATCGTCAATGCACATACGCGGACCGTATGTGTTAAAGATCCGAGCAATCCTAACCTGCGAAAGCACGTTGTAATATACACATTCGTCACTCACGCCAAACAGGCAATTATAATGAGCAATTATAGCCACTCAACAAGCACAGAACATGTGATCAACTCACTTGTAAAGAAAAATTAGCAATTATAATCAACCTTTTGCCGAAAATGGTAACAATCTAATAAAAACACTTTTTTCCTTAACCTATAATTCAAGCCAGGAATGTTAATAATTATATCAACTAAATATGGATAACAAGCTAAAAAACCAACTAATGAGTAGAATTTAAGCAAAGTTTTTAAATATCGACATGCATAACCGTTAGGCAGATATATTTTTTCAACTAATATGCATACTTAGATACATAAAATACACCGTTTAAAAGTCTAACATATACAAAAGCATGACGTTTCTCAGTATAATTATATATTTTTATTCAAAATTTATTACGAATCAACTTGTCTAACCGTTAGACAAGCTCAAATATTGCATAAAGGAGAAGAAAGAGAAAGTACCTCAACGTTGGCCCCTCTGTGATAGTCCATGGTCAAAGTTTCAGCAGTCCTCTTCCCCTCATCGTAGCAGCTTCGGACACCTGTCACATCTCGCCACGTGTCAGCAGACAATTAATTCTTTCAGGTACAAAATCACTGACCAACATTAACGTTTACAAAATAATGCACATCTTAAATGGGTCAGGGGTCATCTTAAATGATCCATCTTAACTTCAGGCAGCCCACGTTTATAAATTAAAACGTAGGGTTAACTTTGGTACTTAAAAAGTAGTACCAAATATAATTAATTAAATAAACCCCACCTCACTCACACCATCCATCACAAAAAGAGCCGTATATTTTTGCCAATGATTATTCGAAAAGGAATAAAAAGACAAAATAGTTTTGTAAAATAAAAGAAGATGAAAAAAAAATGTTATAAATAGGTCCTTCGGAGTTGGAACGTCTTGTTGGAGTCCAACGAACAGACCCACTATTAATTACTTCAGTCATGGATAAATGGTTAGAAAGGCTTCCCTTTTCAACATATTACATATACAACAACAATATAGCCTTTAGTTCCAAGCAAGTCTGGGTAGTCTAGAGATGAAACCCAAGAGAAACACAAAAAGACTCGAACCGAAAGGAAGAGATCGAAAAAAAAAAAAAACGAGAGAGAGAGAAAGGAGCAAAGGTCACGGTTCTGGCACGTTGATAGCGAGCCTCCAAGCGCTCCTATCCACCGCTAAATCCTTGAAGATATTCCAATCTTTAAGGTCTCTCTTAACCGACTCTTCCCAAGTGAGTTTAGGCCGACCTCTACCTCTCTTAACATCCTCGACTCTTAACATCCTCGACTCGCTGTAGAACTCCCCTACGCACCGGTGCATCAGGAGGCCTCCGTTGGACATGTCCGAACCACCTCAGCCAATGTTGAACCAATTTCTCCTCAATTTCAACATATTACATATGATTAAATTAAAATGTGACATATAAAAAAAATAACATATAAATACATACATACCTTTTTAAATTAAAATAGATAAGTAAAAGTATGATATTTCATAAAACAATATTCATTTTATGAATATAAGGAGTGGTTAGACAATCTTAAATTTGCAACTAATATGCATATTTTTCAATTAATATCATACTTAAAAATAACCCAACATAGATATGCATAATTTTTAAATTAAATCATCAAACTAAAATATAAATAATATATAATATTTCATAAACAAAAATAGGCATTATTATATGACCATCATCTCACGCAAATTAAATGTGTATAATAATTAACTTTGATCCCATATTAGACCCATTGACATCTTGTCTTAAGTAGGGGTATAAGCTGGTCGAATTGAGCTTGAGCTCATGCTGCTCGAGCTTGAAATCAACTCTTGATGAGTCTAGATTGACTTTGCTCGTTAACTTGACGAGCTTGTATTCGAGCTCGAGTTCAGCTCGTTTATCGATATCAATGAATCGAGCTCAAGTCGAACGAGCTAAAATCGATCTGAACTACCAGAAAAATATGTAAAAATCATTTTTTCAAGCTTAAACGAGGAGTCGAACCAATCTTGGCTCATTATATATATGAGTTATAAATGAGTTAGAGCTTAATTCGTTATCAAATCAACCAAACGGAGTTGAGTCTAGCTGAGCACGTTTAATCCAACAAATTTAGTCTTAAAGAAAAGCAAAACCGAAACCAAAACCCACTAACTAACCCACACGTGGCACGACCGATGTCACAAATCATGGACCGCTTAAAAAACATGACACCAGACCAAACCAAATACTTCAGAATTTAGAAACTTATTACACAGCTCACTTTAGCCACCCCAAAAGGTCCGCACTAAACTGCGCCGCCGGACCAATCAACGTCGAAATCATCGTACGCGCATATGATTATCAATAAATAAATAAATTATAAAACAAAAAGTAAAAGAAAAAAGATTACCGATCGGATTAACGTTGCCCCAATACGTCTCCACCTGCGGGTGCTGCAATGGATCTCCGTACACTTCGCTGGTGCTCGTTAGCAGAAACCGCGCACCAACTCTCTTGGCCAGCCCAAGCATATTCAATGTCCCCACCACATTTGTCTTGTGCCCCCGAAAAAGAAAATCAAGGAATTTCAAACAAAATTCACAGAGAAAATTTGTCCAAATTGTAAAAACAAACCAAAAATCTCTTTTATAAGGATATAATTGTCTTGACGGGGTTATGCTTGTAATGAACCGGCGAGGCCGGGCAGGCGAGGTGATAGATCTGGTCGACCTCGAGCAGTAACGGCTCGACGACGTCGTGTCGGATCAGCTCGAACCTCGGATTTCCGAAGTGATGGGCCACGTTTTCCTTTCTCCCCGTGAAAAAATTGTCAACGACGATAACGCTGTCGCCGCGGGCTATCAGCCGGTCAACCAGGTGGCTTCCGACGAATCCGGCGCCGCCGGTGACGACGATCCGAAGGCCGCGGCGCTTCAGCCCAAGGGGGATCTTCCCGACCGAGCCGGTACCGAACCCGGTCGAGAGGAGGCGGCCGTTCTGGTACATTGACCGGTGCGGCAGAGTCCGGGTCAACTCGGACGGGACTAGTGAGTCGGCGATCCGGGGGTGCGGCGGGGGGATGGCTGAGAAGGCGAGGGCGGCGATGGCGACGCCGGCGAGCAGGAAGAGGAGACGCTGCTCGCGGAGGAGGTAGCGGATCGGGCGGGTCACGCCGAGCCAGGGCTTGGCGGGTTTGGGCGAGTACGAGTCGGACACGGGCTGGGACTCGTGGCCGCGAAATATCAACTCGGACGCCATTGTTNTTTCGAGTTCTGGGGGAGGGGCGGAGTTTTTGAAAGGGAGTTGTTTGATAAGGTGGTATTACCAATTTACCCTTGGTTGATTGTTATACAAATACTCAGTATGTAGGCATGGCCATTTGGCGGGTCATCGGGCCTGAAAACAGGTACCCAAAACAGGTCTGGATGTAGGTATGGGCCGGTTCACAGGCCCGGCGGCTTGGGACCACCAGTGCACATATTATAATAATAATAATAATAATAATAATAATAATAATAAACGTATGTCATCTCCAGGTCCAGAATTGGCGAGTTCAAAAAAATAAAGGCTCGGAACCGGCCCATTTGTAGCAAGGGTTCGGTTTCAATGGCCCGTGCATCTAGGCCAGTTTCGAGCTGACCCAACGGTCTGGGAAAACCATGGCCATGTTATCCATTTGGTTATTAGCTCGAGTGATGGATAGGACAGTGATTGTATTAGCATTTAGCAAATAATATATAGTGAATGTATTAACAGTTAATTGGAATGTATAACTACTTTGAAAGTATAATGTTGAGATATTATTTTACGAATCATTTATTTTTAAAATGCTCATATGTCGAATTCTTTCAAAAATTCTATTGAACCATTGGATGGCTCCCTTATAGTGTCATACAGAATTATTTAACGAATAAACTAAATGGTAGATTTAACGAGTCAAACTTCAAATCCACCTTATATATAATTGCAGGATCGTTGAATTTAAATCGCATCATCTCACGCTTCGGAATCCTATGTGCCAAAAAATTATATTTCGAAGTCAGGCTTCAGAATCCTCTCACGTCCCTAAGAATCATAAGAGTATGTCAGCGCAATTAAGGGGACGCGCCTTCTCGCAAAATGGGACCTGCATCAAAACGGGACCCGCATGATGTTAATCCGGTTTTTTCAACGATAATAAATGATCCAAGCAGTCCCAATATCCACAACAACTCGTTCGAGTTCCGTTTATAAGTACGGCTTTGAACGACACGCCCGAACCCGGGGGCCTGTGTACGGGGCATCGACCGAACTGCTGGGATTCGCACAAAGTTGAAGACGAACCGTTTGAATTTGTGTCCAGAGGTAATTGAAAAAGGAGAACGGTCCGAATGCGCAGACGACTGTATATTACTATGACGAGTTCGAACGACCAAGCCTGGGCAGGACGTTCGATTACCGTTAATAATTTCTATGGGTTATCCGTACGATACTCATTAATGACGACGAGATTCAGGAATTTAAGATCCTATAGTTCACAATCAGCTAGGACACATGTCGCGGGTCGAGACCTTCATCCGTATCGAGATCAATTTGTAAAGTACTAGGCATTTAGTGTGGATGTGCCATAATATCTTTAGAGCATCTCTAATAAGAAAATACAAATGAAAATTCCAAAGAAAGATTTTAACAAGATCTCAATTTTCCTATAAAATGAAGGAGATACAACATTTAATGAGGCAGAGAATATTCTTCTCATAAATGATACATATCTATAAGTCACGAATAGAATTCCTATTCGTTCCAACATATAAAAACATTTATATTTGTGCAGATTGAACCGAGTACACCAAAAGAGTGTACAATTCATTTATAATTGTTGACATTTCCATACATCAACAAAACAGATGTACATATTTTTGAATTGAAATATAACAAATTTAAATAATTATACAAACGTGTGATATTTCAGAGTATTAATATAAAATCCTTTTTTGTTGAATAAAATATGATGAATGGATGCGGGTGATTGAATTTTGATTGAGCTTCCTAATTTATCTTTTGGGTATCAATTATCATGCAATAGTAATATTGCTTTTATATGCCTAATACCTGACCTAGATACAAACCAATCTTTTAGTCGGTGCATTTTTTTTATTTTTTATTTTTTTAATTTCTTTCTATAGACTTTGACAAAAAAGGGGCATGGCATGGTCTATAGTAAACCACACGTTATTTGACCATATTTAATCTTTAATAAATAACTATATTATTTAGAAACTATTTCACTTAGCTTTTCATGCCAAATAATGTGGACAATCATCTTTTAAACATATGGTTTATTTCAACAGTGAGATTGACATCAAACTAACCTATCTATATTGCCCATCAAAATTTCAACTTTCTAATTCAATGTGAATAGGTCAAGATGGACAAATAATGATCTATAATATATACAGCCATAAAGGGGTCACAAAATACAACTTTATAAGGCAACTGTCGAAACTGAACCTTTTTCTTTTATTTTCTTTTCTTTTTCCATACTTAGGTGTCCAAAATAAAAGTAGAAAATTTAACATAATCGCCTTAGGAACAGTGGAGATGTTCAATAATAATGTTGCAACTTTGATATGATCAAATGTAACAAATTCTACACTTTAGCACTCGATATTAACATACTTAAGGCAACCAAAATCGAGCCGAACCCTGAAAATCAAGACGAACCGTGCAATTCGATGTTGAACAATTCGATTCTTTGTG
>BKCP01000001.1:2788070-2802716 GCA_008636005.1 Striga asiatica
CAAAAAAAAAAAAACTAAAAAAAAACCACTGGTGAAGTAACAGTTATTTTTGCAGAATAAGTACTTAATTGTTACTAGAAATATAATACTACCTATTCTAAAAGTGTATATATTATATAACTGTTACTAGAAATATACCCTTTCAATACTTAATTTTGTACTAGAAATATAACTGTTTCTAAGAAAATATAATACCTAAATGTGCATTGCGAATATATTATAAATCGTGGTAAATAATGCCCCATTGATACCAAAAATATACTAAACGCTGGGAACATTTTATATTTCAAGAAAAAAAAAATCAAATGGAGAATAAAGTATATTCCGCAGAAACAAAAACTAAAATGTTACTAGAAATATAATAGTACCTTTTCTACTGCGTTCCGTATGCTTTCGTGGCCATCCGAAACAATGCAAAGACCTTCCCTATCACCAACTACTTCATGCAATTTTGTGAAAAACCAGAGGTAGGACTTGTTATTCTCGGAGTCAACAACACTAAATGCAAGCGGTAATATATGAGAATTTGCATCTTGACAAGAGGCTGTCAATAAAATTCCTCCATATACCGACGTCAAAAATGTCCCATCGACAATAACAATTGGCCGACAATGTACCCACCCTTTGACAGATGCACCGAGTGACATGAAAACATACATGAAATTTTTATCCCATGTGGTGCGCATCATCACATTGCTGCCCGGGTTTGATGCACGTACCTTACTAAGATATTGATGAGCATAATTGTATGACTCATCAACCTTGCCACGAACTTCATCAACAGCTTTCCGTTTCGACCTCCATGCTTTGTGATATGTCAAGTTTATCCCAAACCGATTTTGCATGTCGTCAATGATATCACCCGGATTATATGCAGTTTTATTGTTTGTGAACTTTGTCTTGATGAAACTACTAACTAGTGTTGATGTCGCATGTCTCTGATTACTAGTACGGACATCCAAACCACATATATGTTCAGTCCCCACGTCTCTTATCTTAAAAGTGTTTGACCGACCCATACGGGAAGCTTTAACAAACCATGTACACTCTCTCGAGACACACCTGCCAAAATATTGAAAGTGTTAAATATATCAAAATATAAGTCAAATATTCCATAATATAATTTAAATATACCAGGTTACTATTCATTCGATACACACCTGACATAATATTGTTTTGAGCATGACTTGTCAACCTTGAATTGATACTGATGCTTTAGTGCATGCATGGTCAACATAGTTTGTAACGTTTCCTTGTCCTTTAGTAAGAGACCAGCAACAATACCAGAGTCAAAATTTTCCTCATCATTCAATCGCATTTCAGAACCTGGGTATATGTCAAGTATATTTTCGGTAGATGCTGCCACTTCTACCATATCTGCAGCCACGTTCCTCGCAAACGACATGAAATTTATCGTGCGATCTGATCTATCATGTTGCCTATCAAGCTCCGGAAAACACAGTGGAGCAATATTTGATTCGCCATTCACACAACCTATATTCACTTCTTCATCAAACGAATTTTCAACGGTACTCCGAGATTTCACCACAACGCACACCGGATATTTTGCATAGTCATCTTCCTTGGACACCAAATATACATAGAAGCTAAGGCTCCTATCGCTGTTTATCGAAATTAGTGGACTACCTTCNACATAGAATGAATTCAGTAGCAAAATGATCAAAAAAAAGCCAGGTTGTTTTTTCCTGGGGACAGTTTATAACACAAAAAAAAGAAAACCAAAATATACCTCCCTATCTTTTGGCCTGTATGTATTTCTTCTTGATAGGTGTTCGGTTGTGAATGTTGAGTGATCGCCACAGGATTTTATCCACACCACTCTTTTTTTTATACTCTTAATGCTTATCTTTGTTCGGAGACAATTAATGAAAAAACGCAAGCTTTTTTTTTTTTCCAAAGGATGAAGAACGACGGTCGGGTGTCTCCGGAATAATTCTTCTCGCCGGCGTGTTCTCTTTCTTTTTGTAACGTACGTATCTCAATTCAAATTCAAATGAGATATTATTCCATCTTGATACCCTAAACTTATGCCCTACAAACAAGGGAAGCTGGTACATCTCGTGTAACAGTTATTTAGGTAGGTTTATAATTATATTTTATATTTTAGGCGTAAACATAATTAAATTAGCTTGAATGGTAAGGCAGCAATTAATTCAAAAACGGATAGCATAGGTGAAAATTTCCCTATTTTAAAAAACGTGTAGATGGGCCTATGGCCCAATTCAAAGGCTTCACTGTACAATTATTTGTTTTTGGTTGAAGGTCCAGCAACCTGCCCAGTCCAGTCCAATATGCCATTTCAGAGTTCATAGCATTACATTTGGGGTCGGGTACTAAAACCGTAATTAACCGAACTTTAAACCCTAATCTCTCCGTAAAAATTACGTTCATTTGAGCGTTTTGATTTTCGTCTTGAAGCCATGGCTCGATTTCGAAATGTAAGAAGTATCGGATAATTGTATTTTTTGTTTTCCGGCGTGCTTCTAATTTTGATTCTCTTGCAAATTCGTAACTTTTTGTTGTATAATTTGTTTCTGCTCTGTGAAATATTTGATTTTTGCAGAAGAAGAGGAAGCCGTTTGTGAAGCCGATTGTCAGGAAACAGCCAACGGTGGACCACGTCACAGGCGATAAAATCCCTAAGAGCTTCGTGTTCTGTCGAGGGAAGCTGCCCGGCCCTCTCAGGCAACTGGAGATGGATTTGAGGAAATTGATGCTTCCGTACACCGCTCTGAAGCTCAAGGTGTGTGTGTGTGTGTGTTATATGTGTTGTATTAGGTTTTGAGAATCATTCATATTGCTGTGTAAAAGATGACGCTGGCAGATGCTTTTCGTATACGGAGTTCAAGTGCATTGTTCTTCAGCTCCTTTCAGATCATTTATTTATGATGTATTGCAGGTTTTTTCATTTTCAATTATGTATTGGTTACAGATAAGAAACATTTTTGTGTGTGTGTGTGCTATATGTGTCAGTGTGGGTTTTGAGAATCATTCATATTGCTGCGTAATGAAGATGAAGCTAACAAATGCTTTTCGTATACCAAATTTGAGTGCATTGTTCTTCTATCGGATAATTTATGAATGATGTATTACTTACAAGTTTTTTTCTCTTTTCCCGATTATGTAGGAAAAAAAACGTAACAACATCAAAGACTTCTTGAATGTTGCGGGACCAATGGGTGTCACACATTTCCTCATCTTATCAAAAACCGAAACCGCGCCATATTTGAGGGTTGCTAGAACTCCACAGGGCCCGACCATTACTTTCAAGATTCATGAGTATTCACTGGCTACCGATATTGCTCGGTCACAATTGCGCCCGAGAAGCCCAAAAGACCTCTTCAAGACACCGCCATTGGTAAATTGTCCATGATTATACACACTGTATTAATCTACTAATCTTCTTCCTAGCATACATTGAGGTGGATTTGGCTGTTTATAAAAATTTAGTATCTAAATTTGTTTTCTAGAGTTTAATTTCACCATAAAGAATGCAAACCGGGATTAATGATGCATAACTTGCAGATTGTGCTATCTGGTTTTGGGACTGGAGAACAACATCTAAAGCTTACAACCATTATGTTTCAGAACATTTTTCCGGCCATTGATATAAATACCGTAAGTCTTTTGGGTCATATGGAGTGGTTTTTATAGCTTCAGGGGAGTGTCCTCTCTTGTGAATTAAGATTACGTTCGATTTGTTGCAGGTTAAGGTTTCGTCATGCCAAAGGATTGTGTTGCTTAATTACAACAAGGATACGAAGCTTATTGATTTTCGCCACTACTCAATTAGGTTACAGCCTGTGGGGGTATCTCGCAGAATAAGGAAGTTTGTGCAGAATCATCAGGTGCCTGATTTGAGAAATCTTAAGGATGTCAGTGATTTTGTGACAAAGTATATTCTCTCTCTCTTTGTGTGTGTATGAGGAGCATGCAATTTTATTTTCTGTAGTTAGTTTGTTTGTAAGATATTTTGTTCATTTCAAATGACATAGTCTAGGAAGTGAAACATAAAGTTGACCTTGTGTTTTAACTAACTATTCTCATTCGCTTTTAGATAGATTCTTCTGCCACCTGTAGAAGCTTATATGTTCCCATTTATTTTCTTTAAATGTTTTATTTTTTTGCTCTTTGAAGGGCTGGTTATGGCTCAGAAAGTGAAATGGATGATGAAGCAGCAACTGTAAGTCTACCAATGGATCTTGATAGAGTCAACCAAGCATCAAATCAAAGTGCTGTGAAGCTTCAAGAAATTGGACCTAGAATGACCCTTCAGCTCATGAAAATTGAGGAAGGATTGTGTACTGGTGGAGTAATATTCAGTGAATCTGGTAAGAAGTTTTTTTTTTTTTTTTGTTGGTCTCTTCTTTTTAATGTTCTGTTGGCTGTTGAATTTGAATTATCGATGAATTCTTGGTATATGCCTCGTCGTTAATTTTAGTATGATTTAACTTTACATTGAAGCCATTTTCATTTGTTTTCTTTCATTTCTTTCCCCCTTAATGTTTATATGAATTTAACAAGTCGAGGCATATCATTAATGTCTACTTTTCAGGGTACAATACTTTAAGCAATAACCAGAAAACTGTTGCAGAAGATCAAAAACACGATAACAACGATGAAGATGAAGATGTCTAAAGTCTGCTCACGTGGAATATATTGTGACCTGAATATAACAAAAAGGGATACAAATCCTATATTAATATTTTTTTTTTTTGGTTGGCTTTTTTGCTGTTACTACAATGCACATCTTTATGTACCTTAGTCTGTTCGAAATTGATAGTGTTTCAGGCTTTAAATCCCAAATGCAAAAAAATATATTTGATCGAAAAACTAGCTGATCAATTTACCTCTCCAATAAATATATAGTATAATTTTCTACCTTATTAGCCAAATATGACACATAAACAAGACACTAACACTAATGATCAAATGATGACATATTCCGTTTGTATACAAGAAGAAATTAAGTTTGGAAAATATAAAATATTACCCAAAAAAAACATGGTTTTTGCCTTTTTGGGATATTTACATAAACAATTCAAAGGTTTGTCAAATTATTACGTCTGATTCCTGTGCCAAATTTTTCTCTGGAGAGATAAAGGCATTTTAAAAATCTCAGGGTTTATTCAATTTTCTAACCTTGTTTTTTTTTTTTAACCCAAATAAAATCCGAATTGTTTCAACACATATGCAATGATGTACAGANTGTTGAAAAAAAAAAAACGAAAAACTACTTTGACAAGAAGTGTTTCGATTTGAGGAGAGCTTCAACGACAAGAAGTTGAATCTTGACAGAAACAAAAAATGCAATCCCTTCACATTGAATGATGACCATGGATAGATGGAAACAACTCTACATATTATCAAAGAGGGCCTCTCACTTTCTTTATATATTTATCTCTACCTTAGGGTATCAACCATTTTCACATCATGCTTCTTACGCCGGCATCTGTGATGAGCTTTCTGCAGAGAGTTTTTACCGACCTTTTCCATCTTGGAAGATGCATCTAATACAAATTATACAACAAAAGACAAAGACTAGCGTAAGCAAATAGACGTATTAATTAATTAGACACCAAATATAAACATTACAATTTATGTCCACATAATTCATTTATAAACAGAATATATGCATACATATCCGCTTAAACAATACACGAAACAGAAAAAAAGCTGGCGACCCCAAAAACAAAACAACATTTACGACACCTTTTGGTGGCTGCCAAAAAAGGTTGTTCGAATTTGATGATACGCACAAACGACTCGCAATAGTTATAGATAAACTAGATGCTAAAGAACTGCAAATCATATAAGAATGTACATCAAGTTTATACACGAGTATGCTAGATCAACTGAGTGACTTCAAGGCTTTCTTTCACACTGCCTTACAAGAGGTAATTACAGTCATCTGTTACAAGTACATGCTCAGCAACTTCATTATGTGAAAGTTATTTTTCCGAATTTGATGATACGCACAAACGACTCGTAATAGCTATAGATAAACTAGATGCTAAAGAACTGCAAATCATATAAGAATATACATCAAGTTTATGCACAAGCGCATGCTAGATCAACTGAATGACTTCAAGGTTTTTTTTTCACACTGCTTTACAAGATGTAAATACAGTTATCTGTTACAAGTACATGCTCAGCAACTTCACTATGTCAAAGTTATTTTTCCGTTTGAAGCCCACATTCGGAAGAGTATAATCTTTACTGGAAAACTTCATTATTCTAATAAATATATATAATTTTCTACCTTATTAGCCGAAAACCAATAATATAATCCAACAAACCATCTTTCGCCCCAACTTTAGAAGCGAAGCGAAGTGAAGTCATAGAAGGTTTGATCAAGGACTAGGCTATATAGACAAATGTAGTTCCCTATTCAAACTAGTCTCATCGTTTCCACCAATGACAATCATTACGAGCTCCGTCTTAAGTTCAACTCTGAACATGACTAAGATTACAAGTTCACAACAAATGCAGTATTAGTAAAATGCTTGTGTCAAGAACTAATTTATGCTTGGAGACATCACACATTGAATCTTTAATTCTTAGAAATACTAGTTATGAAGCAGCCACTGCCATGAAACACAGAATTTGAACATATCAAGCAAACCAACATCAACTTTAAAGGAAAGCACAAATTTCAAAGCTGGGAGTACCTCCAAATTCATCTCCCCAAAACAAAACTTTGGAATCATCTTCTTCCTCGTCGCCATATCCAAGCTCCGCATCACCTCTGTACCCCGGCTCACTCCCATACCCAGATTCAGTCCCCTGATTGTCCAAATTACCAAATTGCCCACACCCACCACCCAAATTCTCCCTTTCCCCACCGCCGCTCCCCTCCCTCCCCCTCCTCGAGTTCCTATCGCTCACATCAGACGCCCAATTCGAGTCTCCAAACAGCTCCCCGCTCGAATCCGTGCCGCCCGTCGCCATCGGCAAATCGGAGCAGGTGCCGTTGGCTCCGGAGGCGCCGACCGAGCAGCCGCCCCTACGATCTGAGCTCCGTCCGGAAACCGACCTCGATCCAGCCCGGCGGCGGCGCTTTCGGGCGAGCCAGCGCTTGCGCGCGGCGGATAGCGATAGGGCACGGTCGTCGTCAAAGAGGGTGAGCTTGGACATGTCGAGTATCGCGTCGATGGAGAACGACGACGTGGCGCGATCCGCACGGCAGGGGCGCTTGCTGTGGGGTCCGCCGCCGGGCCCTGCGGCGTGATCGGAGTCTAGCGACTTGGCGAAGGGCCTCCAGTTGAAGAGCTTGAAGGCGCACGATTCTACGGCGTGAAGCGAATCCACGGACCCGCGCGACATTGTTGCGTTGTAACTTGTAAGTGAAGCGAATTTTGAAGCTGCAATTCGAGGTTTTATCAGAAGATTTTGTTGTGGAAAAGAGTTTTGGATGGTTCGGATTTTTTGAAGGCGGAGATTTTTGTTCAAAGTGGGTCTGGTGAACTGTAGCTGTGTTATTTTGGAAACCTTTTACTTTGTTTTTATTAATTTCTAAATCAATTTGTAACTTATTTTTAAACATGAAATAGTTGTTTGGAAAAACTTATGATATGTCAATTGAAATAAATATATCAATATGCTTATTTGAAACGATGCAATAAGTATTTGACATAATTTAGGCTATTTATAAAATTCATCCACAAAACTAAATTTATTTGATTATAAAATATTACTGATACAACACCCATGTATTACATGGGTGGGGACGGTACTTCATCCCGGACTGTTCATGGACCGATTCATAAAAGTGAAATCGGTATCCGAACAAGTCAAATCCAGGACCGTCCCGGACCGCGCCCACCCCTACCATAAATAATCAACATATTTATAGATAATCTGAACTAAATATTTTTGGATTAGAAGTAAATTAAATCTATCCAAGCCTAATAACGAAGCATGTAATTTTGCCACATAAGATCCCGAAGCATGCGAGCCTGCCACATAGGCTCAACACGTTCTGGATTAATATATAAAGGGGGATAAGTTAAGTAAATAAGATATAAATTAGTTTATGGTGCTTAACAAACAAACTTGTAATAATAATATTCGATAAAGTTAGTTGAAAAAAAAGAAAAAGAAATCAATAGTTTCTTCAGGGTATATTTGGTATAATGAAAAACTAATTGATAAATTAATTGATTAAATAAATGAATTTCGAGTTTATAGTTAATAAGTTATGACGATGACTGTAAGTATAGTTAATGTAATAAAAGTGTTTGGTAAAATTAGGCTATAAGTAAAAATAAAAAATCGATTTAAATTTTTTGGAAAGATAATTGAAAACTTATGAGACATACTCAATCTTTTCAAAAATTTCCATCATATCAAGGCAAACTTATTTAAATACAATATAAGGTAGATTACGACGCTTAACAAACACGCTACTATAAAAAAAATATTTTTGATAATTTATTTAAAAGCCTAACTAGTACCTTATAAGTTAAGAGCCAACTTATAATTTATTTTTTTGGAACTTACAAATTATAAATTTATTTATGGTAATTACCAAACACGTTCTAAATCCAAATATGATAACCAACAAGATTTACCCCGAATCATAAAAGAAAAAAATACATCATTCACTTGCAAATGTCATTTATTTGTATATTTATGATTTTTTCCAAACATACTAACTTTTATAATTTATAAATGTTTGATTTATGATGTATTTTTGACACTTATTTATAAATTAAATTGTATTTTGGTTTATGTTAGTTATAAACAGGTTATGAATGATTTTATTTTAAATATCATATTTAAAAAAATCAAACCAGGTCAACGGTTTGTGCCTGTCTATTCCATCCATCCAACATGTCTAATACATTCTTCACTGATGATGCAAACAAAAATTGATTTAATCTAGAGGCCCTCGTGCTTATGATTCGTAAACGGGATGCTCTTTCTTGGAGCATGTTGTTGATGCGCTAGCTCCTTATGTCATCTGAGAGAAGAGGCGGATTCAATTGCGGTTGAGCTAGGGGCTGACCCCATATTTATAAATTAAATTGTATTTTGGTTTATGTTAGTTATAAACAGTTTATGAATGATTTTATTTTAAATATCATATTTAAGAAAATCAAACCAAGTCAATGGTTTGTGCCTGTCTATTCCATCCATCCAGCATGTCTAATACATTCTTCACTGATCCAAACAAAAATTGGTTTAATCTAGAGGCCCTCGTGCTTATGATTCGTAAACGGGATGCTCTTTCTTGGAGTTTGTTGTTGATGCGCTAGCTCCTTATTGTCATCCGGGAGAAGAGGCGGATTCAATTGCGGTTGAGCTAGGGGCTGACCCCACCATATTTATAAATTAAATGTATTTTGGTTTATGTTAGTTATAAACAGTTTATGAATGATTTTATTTTAAATATCATATTTAAAAAAATCAAAAAGTTTAATTAAAATGCTAAAGCAAAATAACACAACATATATAACATCATTATTTTATTTTATTTTTTTTTTTCCCAAAATAATGCCCATTTAATATCCAGTCCTAGAAGCAAACAAGCCCACGGAACACCCAAACCGTAACAAAGCCCAATCAAATAAGAACGGCCTTCACAAAACGAGAGAGAAAAAGCTCCGGTGAAAAATGGCGTCGGGATGGGGAATCACGGGGAACAAGGGCCGCTGCTACGATTTCTGGATGGACTTCAGTGACTGCATGTCCCGATGTCGGGAGCCCAAGGACTGCACACTCCTCCGCGAGGACTATTTCGAGTGTCTGCACCACTCTAAAGAGGTATTACCCATCTTCTGAAACTGTTCGATTCAGCTCCAGGCATGTGAAAAAAATTCTGTATTCAGAGCCTGGTAGCTGAAATTTTCTATCTATTAGTGGCGATTTGTCGATTGTGTTCGTGGGAGATTGAGATTTGATGGGTTTGATTAAGAATTGAATTTCGTTTCGAATTGGGTGGATCAGTGCTTATGAATCTGGCATCCGATATTGTTCAGGGATTGAGCCATGAAATAGAGTATAATTGTTTATAAACGAATTTGTACACACACACACACGAAAGAAAAAAAAAAGAAGGTTAAAGTCTGTATTCAACTTGGTAGCCGAAAGTTTATCCCCATTAGCGGCAATTTGTCGATTGTGTTCGTGGATTGAGAGATTTTATGGGTTTGATTAGGAGTTGAAATTAGTTTCAAATTGGGTGGATCAGTGGCTCTTATTCTGGCCTTTGATATTGTCTAGGGATTGAGTATTGAAATTGAGTAGAAATGTTTATAAATGGATTTGTACATACAGGTGTGTGATGAAATCTACTTTCTAGTTTACTGTCTCGGTTCTAATGTACATGGTAAACAAAAACGAATGGAGTTACTTATGTTGGTTTATGTCCAAAGCTGAGATGTTATGGAGAAGTTGACAAGATTACATTTGGAATGCACCATATGCCGTATGTAAATGTGGAAGTGTCGTGGCCTGATGGGATTGAGATAGGGCAGATCAAATGTAACTTTGCTGGTTTTACTTTCTTCAGGATGTAAATTTTTAGTAGTTATATGGGAATCCACAGTGATGAGAGTCTAAATTCCTAAATAACTGTGAGGAACAAGGATCGAACCTTGTATCCACCAGTACAACAACCTTACGAAGGGTGAGAGGTTTCACTTGAGCTACAAGCTCGTGGTACTTTCTCAGGGTGTAATTTGTTGTCAGGTTATTGCCATATGTTACGATGTTTCTACCTGCATTTATTTTGGGATCGACGATATTCGTTTGTGAAATTAGGGAAGTATGTGGTGTGAAACGTTTAGCATTTGTATGTACTTTTATTACTATGTCAGATTCAAATGCAATAGTTGTTCCTTTTTCTTTTTCTTTTCCCTTGTGTTTATTCTTAATCCTGATTGATGGATTAGACAAACGTTGAATTGTCTGTGGCACATAGCATGCTTACATCACGATTGCTACTTGACATTACAACAAAGATACAGTCAAATTGCTTGCCTTAATTCATGTGGGTGGTTATTAGAAATAATTTTAACAAACGAAATTTGGGAAAAAAAAAAAAATACCAAATGACAATTTGACTGTACTAGGATTAAATAACTTACAGGTCCTGGTTCAAGGCCACACCCACCCTGCCTTGATGATCATTTTTCTTTCTTTCCGTAGTCTTGTCTTCTACGTTTGCTTTTGTAGTTATATTAGATTGTGCAGTTTACTCTAATTACATGCCTGAAGACATCAATGAACAAATTTCATTTCAAAATATTGCGTGAAATCATTATGGTCCACGTCCGTATGAATATATTCGAATTGCCCATATTTTAAGGCTGGTAGCCTCAGTTTTGGTCCTCCTACCATGTCTGTTTGTGTTTGTGTGATTTTTATTTTTATTTTTTCTTCTTATGAGTTAGTTGAAATTATTTCATTTATGTACAGTTTAGACGCCGTAACCGAGTATACAAAGAGGAGCAACGCCAACTGAGAGCATCTGCAGAGAAGGCAAAGGGAGGTGGAAATGATGATGTTCATCATTGAGGATATCACTATTATTCTCTCTTTTCTTTGCCCGTCCGGAAAAGATTGACTTGGGTTTGGGTAACTGAATTTGTTCGGACCTTTGTTCTAAAAAAATAAAGAAATGACTCGGTTGAATTATGTGTTGTGTCTTCGACACTGTTTTTCTTTTTTGTTGGTGAAAAATGTGAGATTTTATGTTCTTTTGTCGCATATGGATGCATTGCAATTTGCTGCTGTCATGCACACATTGTTTTGTTGATCCAGTTTAAGGACCTTTCATGGGATTCTGAATTTGTTGTCAAGTAGACAATTGTGGCTGCTCTTATTTTCGTGGTTTTTTTGAAGCATATTTGTTTATAATTGATGCATCTGCATATGATTGTTTAGGATGATTTATAGATGTTACAAGAACGAAAAATAAACAAATAAACATATTTGCTTTGTTATTGGTGAGGTGTGTATTCATTCTGCTTCCTTTTTTTTTCTTTTTTTTTCTTCTTTTTAAAGAGTAAGGTCGATCAAGAAACAGAATGGTTTGGAATAGTATTATGCTATTGACTGCTCTCATTTTGTTAAGGAAATGTATACACTAAGGCTGTTTATAGTTGGAAATTATGTATGCGATGTGTATTATATCATATTTTTGCTTGAAATTAAACAAAATATGGGCGGTTCAGACCAATGGATCGAAAGGCTCTTGTGTGGTTGGTTGGCAGCAGTACTCGACTACTCATCAGTCTCAAGGTCAAAGATGCCCTCAAGGTCAAGGATGCCCTCACAGTTGAGCAACTGATTTATTAGTTTTTCATTTTTTAATTACAGTAGTTTGGAACTTCTTTAAACTTTTGAGATGAAATGGATACATGGACTTTTGATATGATTAAATTTTGGAATTCCTATATAATCCGTAGAATAACATGTTAACATAAAATTTTCAAAATAATTATAATCCGTTATAATCTATGCGCTAAGAGAATCAATTATTTGCTATTAGCTAATTGCCAAAGAAGGCCAAATTTTCAAAATAATTGTAATCCTCTGTCACTTATGCGCTAATACAATAAGTTATAATTGCCAAAGAAGGCCGTAGCCTAAAGCCTATTTGAGGGAAATAATCAAGCTTGTTACCCAGTATCAAACATAGCCTAAATATAACCATGTTTTTTGTTTAGGGGATTATTTGAGGAATTATGAATAAGTTACTACTTGTTTTGGAATATTGTTAAAACAGACTTCTAGAGATACAGTTTATTTTTTGATATACGTAATCTTATTTTTATATAATTTTCTTATTCCAAAAAGTTCATTTTAGAGACACCAATTATATAATTTTGTGAAACTTCAATGTAGAGTGTGTTTAATAAACACTATAAGTTAGCTTATATCTTATTTTGTTAGTTTATAAGTATTTTATATACAAATACGTTTTTGGTTATTTTGTAATCTTATAAACTTTTTATATATACAATTATGTTTGGGTTGGTAAGACGAAATTTCGTAAAAAAGTTCAAACTTATTTCATTAGTTAGCTTTTCAAATAAGCTGGTGAAATTTATCAACTAGTTTTAAAAAATAGCCATAAAAGAATTTTATAAAAATACTCGGGCAACCACAAATCTTTTTCGAACTCAATTTAAACAATGATACTTATCAAAATAGTGTTTTTTATAATTTCTTACATATTAAAAAAACCTTAATTATCTCGGGTCCATTCGTCTTGCCAACAAGCGGATTGCCCATTGTCTCGTACATCTATATATATATAATTACTGACTAATAGCATTTAATAAAACCTTTAATAAAACCTTATTTCGATTTCCCGCAAAAAACCGTTACAAACTTTATCATTTATATCTCTCTCTCTATATTTAATTACTAACAGTAATTTAATAATATAAATTGTTGTTTATCTTCTTTTTATGTTATAATCTTCTATTATTATTATTATTATTATTATTATTATTATTATTATTATTATTATTATTATTCCAACTAAATGATATATGAAAGTTACATAAACGTAAATAAATATTGTAAACTTTTTGCTGAAGTCATTTATTTTAAAATTAATATTATATTTTTTTATCTTATTTAGCAATTGTATTTTTAAATAAGTTAATTTATTTTAATGTTATAGTAAAATTCCTTAAAATCTCATAATCAAATGTTATAATAAATTTAATATTTTTAAGCTAATAAATTGACGATCTCTCAAAATTACATTATTTATTATGTTTTATGTAATTAATATAGTGGTTCATATGTAATCAAATAGTTATGTATTGTTTATTTTAACCAATGATCAAATTTTAAAACATAATATTATTATCTAATTTATAATTTTATTATTATATGTATAAATATAATTTATAATACTCTATGTTTAAAATATAATATCATTGTATAACTTATAATTTTAATACTATATGCATAAATATAATTTATTATATTCTATTTAAACTGTGCAATAATAATCTGCCGTCACTCGCCCTTTTAGAAAACCCCTAAAACCTAGCTCTATCTTCATTTGGACCGGCCAATTATCGCCATCGTCTGCTTTGTACGTCTCGGTAAATTCGCAGATTTCGGGCTTATTGTATTTCTTGCTAATTTTGTGTGATCATACTAGTTATTTGTTTTTATTGGAAGATTATGATTGATTCATGGGTTTTATGCTAGTCGTGATGCTTTAATGGATTTCCGTTTCACAAATGCAATCTGTTCTTCGAGTTCTATCGGTTCATATGTCTAGTCGGAGTGAAGTGGATTGTTGCTTACCTTTTTTTTGGGCTTAATCTTCCCTGTTACACGAACTGTTCAGTCATTCCTTATAATTTGTGTGCTTGAATTTATCTAGCAAGAATGAGTCGCTCGAGCAGAACCCTTTACGTCGGTAACCTTCCCGGTGACATTCGTGAGCGTGAGGTGGAAGATCTGTTTTACAAGGTTGATTTCACTTTGAAGAGCTGATTACTTTTCTGTTAACTAGTTCAGAGAACAACATCTTGTAGTATGTGTTTGATTGACATCGTCCTGTCTCTTGATGCAGTATGGAAGAATTGTGCACATAGAACTGAAAATCCCGCCCAGGCCTCCTGGTTATGCATTTGTTGAGGTACT
>BKCP01000001.1:2832031-2852345 GCA_008636005.1 Striga asiatica
ATATTCTAATGAATGATTGAGTATGATAAAAAGATAGAGCTTTTGGGGAGCTCAAAAGTTGGTGCTTTTTAAGCATATTTCAAGTAGCCTGACAATAGCAAGTGCATTATCAATAATAAAGGTTTAGTTTTAAAACTGAACAGGCACAAGCAGCAGTTTGATTCATGTTGTAGTACAATTGCAGATGACATTTTTGAGCTTCTTCACCATTTATCTTCATTTAATTTCCTGTATAAGACTTAAGTGTGTGGTACCTTTGGGGGACACTGTTGTATTGCTATCACTAGTGCAGAGCCCGTGCGATGCACGTGGTGTACAATTTTAAGGCTATTTATCCAGGCTTATAATTATATACATGAATAAAGAAAAATGTACAGATATATATAGTACGTGACCCGTGCGAGACACGAAATAAATTTATTTGGGTAATATAACATTGTAAGATGCAATATTAACTAAAATTTTATAATACGTAAGAAAATTGTACAATAAGAAGTATTGGATGAAAGACCTATTAACTTGTTTGATTAAGCTAAATTCTTGATTCATTATTTTGAATGAAAATACTGATTGGGGATATTTTTTTTCGTAGGAGGTTGAAGTGAGGAAGACGATGACTCAATATTTTGAGATTTATAATTTATAATTAGTAGAGTAGAATCAATATCTGTTAAGATTTTTAAGAAAAAATCTTGATATACGGAAATCACTTAGATCAGATTTTCAGATAAGATTTTTTGTACAAAGATAAGAAGGAATTTTAAATCTACACAAACTATAAATATTAGATGTATTGATTTACGTAAATCAATATCTATATAGACAACCAAATTCTTGATATCTGATTTATTTTTTGTAAAATCAAGATTTTATCTTCCGATCAAATATGCCTTTTTTTTGTTTTACGTACATTTATATTTTGTATCGATTTTATGGGAAAAAACAATTAAATAAAAATTAATTGATAGAAATTGAATGCATTAATTACTTTTGACTTTTCTTTCTACTAATTCTAATAAATGAGATGGCTCTTTATATAAGTATAAATTAAATATTCGAAAAATCGGTATTTAATGTATGTTGTAATGTATGAATAAGTAATATGTATTGTGATAGCTAATAATTGAAATAAACTAAAAAATATATAAAAATAAGTAATATTCCAATATACTATTAATTATTTCGAACTAAGTTCTCAAATAATAATACTTGCAAGCGTTCATTTGCAGCTCTAATGCTGCTTATTCTACTCAATGAAATGAAAAACAACAGCTACACAATGCGGCTGTTAAAAATTAAAAAAACAAACTAAAACTATAACCTAAATTATTTTAAAATAAGATAGCAATCATAAGAATTCAGTTAATCTTGTTTAGAATTTTTATTTGTATAATAATCATTATCTTTATTGTTGTAAAATAGATATCTGTTAGGAGTGCTATTCAAAATCATATGAGATCAAATTATTAGGTCCGAGTTTGAAGGCCAACATAGCAATTAAAGAGTCTGGTGAATCAAATACTTCTTTAGAATTTTTATTTGTAAAATAATCTTTATCTTTATATTTGTAAAATAAATATCTTTTAGGATAACTATTCAAAATCATACGGGATCAAATTGTTAGGTCCGAGTTTGAAGGCCAACAGATTAATAATGTCCGAAAATCTATATTTAGTAGGCATTAAATGTATTTGGCGGGAAATAACTGCTAAAATTATTAAATGGTTAATCTTTTTATATAACGATAGATTTGGTAGCCCGATTGTAAGACCTATTTGAGTTTTAATGCATTGTAGTTGACGTTGAAAAAAAAAAAAAGTAGCCTGACAATAACATGTCTATCAATAAGTTTGCAATTCCAATAGAGCCAAGTTTTTAATTAAAGAGAATATAATCGAATTCGAGATCTCTTATCAAAGTAATTTAGTTATTTGAATTCAAATTTAATATATTATTTTACTCCTTTTTATTCTTTTTATTTATCATTTTAATTTTATTAATCATTAATCAAATAAATGAAGTTTTAATTGATTTTAGTAGCAGACTCGCATATTTCGGGATCATAGGTGTCAAAATTCTGTGCTTCATTATTTGACTTGGATAAATTTTAATTCAATTATAATCCAAAAATAATTAGGTCCGGATTACCATAAATATGTTGATTTATTATGATCATTTTAAATGTATTAATTGTATTTTAATATCATTTCATATTATAACCATTGAATTGTAAATGTATTTTAAAAGTTGATAACTTTTGTAGTTGTTATCGGTTTTACATATATAGTATATCAAATTAATCATCTTTTGATGAATTTCGATTTGACATCCATATTGTATATATAAAATAAATAAATTATATTTATGTTTATAATAATAATAAAATTATTTATTAAAATTATTTAAAAAAATGAAATTATTTCTCAATTGATATATTTATGTTTAATGTAGTTATATATTATAAGTTAAAAAAATTATTATAATATAATACAAGTAAGTCGCACAAGTAACAAGTGTCATATTAAAATATATAATAATATATATTTTTTTATAAAGGTATTTAAATTTTCAACCACTTTTTCTCATTAATTTTAAATTTTAAGAAAAAAGTTTTAGCAAGAATTCGTGTAATACACGGGTATTATACTAGTCACATTTAAAAAAAATAGAAAAATCGCACAAGTAACGAGTGTCATACTAAAATATATAATAATATATATATTTTTATAAAAATTATTTAAATTTTCAATCACTTTTTTTCATTAATTTTAAATTTTAAGAAAAAAAATTTAACAATAATCTGTGTAATACACCGATATAGTACTAGCCACATTTTAAGAAAAATAGAAGGAAATATTAAATAAATCCAGTTGAGTTCACAAAAATCTCGAACATATCACCAAATCTAGATTGAGAACACTCGAACATAAATACCGACATTTCTGATTGATTACATTAATATCACATGCATTATTTTGGGGTAATTTATTTTTTAAAAAAAATAAAAAAAAATAAATAAACAAAAATAAAATAAAAAAAAATTAGTAGCCCAAAATCAAATACACGTATTCTCAGAATACGTTTTAATAATCAGATTTTATTTAAAAAATGTATTCTTAAAATACGTGTTATAATTAATTTTATTTTTAAAAAAAATTTAAAAAACATTATAAAACGTATTGTTATAATACGTTGTTTTAAATAAAATTAATAAATAAAATGTATTATTATAATATGTTTTATATTTTAAAATTAATAAACAAAATTAATATTTAGTATGTATTTTATGTTCGAGCTCGTTTGGGATCGTCTGAACTCGGAATTGAATTTCGTTTTTTCCTATACGTAGCTAACGATCCCCTCTATTCAATGATGCTTGCATGACCAAATTATTCTTGAAATCTCTTGACCGACGGAACACCCGAAATCTCCTCTTCTCGCTTATTTTGCTACTATTCCCACGGGAATTCAAGTTTCTCTAATTAAATGCTCGGAACTCCGAAATACTCGATAAATGCCCCGCATGACATCGTGCCTGAATTATCTACACGCCCCAACTCGATTCTCGGTAAACCAAAGTCACATGCGACCTTGCGGGACCCACGTAAACGGCTTTTTCATTTATTTTACTAATATGCACCCTCGAACTCGAGCTTCTCTAAATAAATGATCGGGACCTCGAAATAATAAATCGACGCCATAACGGCTTCTCCTCTTCTTGTGCTTTCTCGAAAGCACTTTTCGTTAATGCTCAACTCGCTTATCGAGGCCCGACGGAACACCCGAAGTCTCCTCTTCTCGCTTATTTTGCTACTATTCCCACGGGAATTCAAGTTTCTCTAATTAAATACTCGGAACTCCGAAATACTCGATAAATGCCCCGCATGACATCGTGCCTGAATAATCTACACGCCCCAACTCGATTCTAGGTAAACCGAAGTCACACGTGACCTTGCGGGACCCACGTAAACGGCTTTTTTATTTATTTTACTAATATGCACCCTCAAACTCGAGCTTCTCTAAATAAATGATCAAGAACTCGAAATAATAAATCGATTGAGTATGATAAAAAGATAGAACTTTTGGGGAGCTCAAAAGTTGGTGCTTTTTAAGCATATTTCAAGTAGCCTGACAATAACAAGTGCATTATCAATGAAAGCTCATCAGCTGGGCTGCCAACATAGCAAGTGCATTATCAATAATAAAGATTTAGTTTCAAAACTGAACAGGCACAAGCAGCAGTTTGACTTAACGATCAGTTAGATTTGGGACCAATTACGCAACAAAAATTAGTTAAGGACTGAAATTGCGTATTTTGGGACTAAAATTGCGACCGTCCCAATCTAATGGGACCAAATTTGCAATTTTCTCTCTAGTACCATTTTAGAATATATATATGTATAGATATTTCGTAGAAGGTTATAAAAATAAGTAGTTTTCTAACAACTTTGTAATGGTGGAAGATAAATGTAACGATTAATTGAATAATATTGTAGACAATTCAAAAGCTTGACTTTGAATGAAAATTTCTCACGATCGATAAATAGACTTTGTATGAACATTAAAATATTTGATTTTAGCATGCACGTAATGTTAACAATTTTGAATATGTATTAATTGAATATATTGTCTCAACAAAAATCTCTTTCTGTATGTATTAATTGAAGCAAATTTTTTTTTTAGTAATATGTAATATTTCTCATATATATTTACAAACTAAAACATATTTGATTCTTCCNAATTATTCTATCGAGATAATTTTTGCTAAAATAATCAACGTTCCACAGCTTAAAACTATTAAAAAACGCTACAAGTACATAATAAATGTATATAGAGGTGTACATAACACTCACATGGAGTGGTGTCCACTTGATTTTTCATTTTTGGTAGAACGCACTTAATGTGAGTGTTATGTACATCTCTATGTACACTATTATATATGTACCTATAGCATTTCTCAGAACTATTTATGCTCGTCTAGAAACTTGAATATAAATTAGAGAGATAAAATATATTGTAGGGTGTGCAAATCCAATCCCATGTCGAAAAATTAAGGCTAAAGGACGTGTCAACGATTCCTTAAAAAACACTTCTCCAAAAGGACGAGCTTTTTAAAATTATTCCAGTTCTAATCTACAGTGTCTTTTCTATATCAATTCGACACCAATTTTGTCTATAATTTTTTTATATTGTTTTACGTTTATCTTAAGTTTATCATACCTCTAAAATTTATTTAAAAATATTGATTATCTTAAGTTTATCTTACGTTTATCTTAAGTTTATCATACCTCTAAAATTTATTTAAAACATTTGATTATCTTAAGTTTATCATCTGTTTTTTTTTACTAAATCACAAAAATTAAAAAAATGAAATAATTCAATGCAAAAAATAAAAATAAAAATTGAATATAAACTACAAATAATATAAAAAAAAAACAATTAACAACCATAGATAAACATCAAATTAACATAACAACCGTAGATAAAAAATAAGACAAAAAATATCATTAACCATAATGCATCGATAAACATCAAATTTACTAAAAACAAACCCAACATAAAATGAATGTTGAATCTTCTTTCAAACGAGTTTACATCAGATATATGCACAACATATTAAAAATGTAATGCCAGCAGGTGAGACCGGAAAGGGCGGTACGCCAACAAGCATTGTGATCTCGGCAAATCGTCGAACACCATCCCAACCCGCATTCCATTAACAATTTGCCGCAATGAACCCATTAGTGTCGGGATCCGACGAGAATTTCATTCATGAGCGAAAAATTCAAAGTCGTTGTTTCAAAAATCAAAGGAAAACACATCAAAATTTCAAAAATAATTCGCAATGAAAACCAAAACTAAAATCAATTTCATTTGCATAATGAAAATTTTCAACCCTAACGCCCAAAAATTTCGTCAGCAATAACGTGAGAAACCCTAATTATAACATAGAGCTTTTTTATAACTTAGATCTACCTCTGTCCCTCGCACCGCCGTTGGAAAACGTCAAAATCGGAACCATCAAAATCGTCTCTCTCTGCCGTTTTTCACCACTTAGATTACACCACTCACAATTACCTGATCGCCGTGAATCTGTACTCGACGAACTCATTCCGCCAAGCTTGGTTGTTTTACCTCTCTCCGGTGCTCGCCATTCTCAATCGACCGATCTAAGAAGAAGAGAGAACAAGATACAGGATGGGAGGTTGTATATATATGAAGTGTTGGTGTGTGCGTGTGTTCTGTGAAGTGAAAAGGGTAGATAGAAGAGAAATTGAATGAGTCTATTGCGATGGGGAAGATGAAGAATATGTCCGAGGGGATTAAGAAAATAAAATTCACGTTCTAGTGGAAAGGAAAAAATTAGTTTGTAAATAAAAAAATTATCTCGTGTTTAAGGAGAAAAAATTATTATGCCTCGTCCATCAGGTAATTTTCTCAAAAATTAAAGGTTACAAGTCCAATATATAAGTTTGGTGGACTACTCCTTCTATTGTCAATTGGTTTTAAAATGAAACCTAATTTGGGCTTGTATATTAGATTTGATGGAGAACTGAGTTTTGAATTATTGGTCCTAACATATATGTGAAAATTGCTACACGGCTGTCTAAATCTAGTGCCAAAGCGAGGTTGTAAAAGTATTAATAAATTTTTTTATATTTATCGTCATATATTATTTACAATATAAAATATGTAAAAAAAAGTATTAATTAATATGATAAAAAAACAAAGATTTATGAAGCATGATATATTCATAACTATTGTATTAATTTTAATCCAATTAATATTTTTAAATTTCATATTGTTGGGAAAAAAAATCATATTGTTGTCTGTTTTTATGTATAAAACCTAAGCTTATTTTTATTATATGCTAAAAATAAATTTAACATGTGTCGTCTAAGATTCCTTGCCCGTCTAAACATGAATAGCTTTCTCAGCTACCCAACTAAAATCCAGGAGGGTGTATTCAATTAGGATTTAAAGTGATATTTTAAGACTTTTTAAGATTTGAGATTTGTTAAGATTTTCAAATTTTGAAAAAATTCCATGAAATCTTAAGTCTGGAGGTGGGATTTCAACTAAGATTTCGTATAAGGTTTTTTATTTAGAAATTCCACAAAATCTTAAAAAGTCATAACAAATCCTAGTGTCAAATAAATTAAATACCTCAGAATTTTGTAAAACTTTTTAAAATCCTAATTGAATACCTCAAGATTTTTAAAAGTTTTAACAAACCTAAATTGAATACACCAAGATTTCTAAAGTCTTAAAAAGTCCTTAGAAATCCTAATTGAATACTTAATTGTCCGAGCTTCTAGAAGGAACTCAAGTTTTATAAAATGAAGGGATGCCTAGTCTATAAATATAGAAATTTAAAGGGGTCGGAAAATAAAATGAAAAGATTGGGACAGGAGGCAAGAAAATGACGAGTTGACGATTAAGTCCATTGCCATCACACCTTAGTTTCCTGATGATGACAAAATAATTACGCAAAAGAAAAACATGTGGGAGGGTTGTTCCATTAGTGTAGGTGTGGATAGCGACATTTTGCAGTGGAGAAAGCAATTTTCTAAAATTAGTTTGGCATAAATGAGAGATTGCTTGGGTCATATGTAACAATAGCAACATTAGTAAATAGTTTCACCAAGTCTGCAATTAAACAATACACTAGGGGGAAATTATATAGCATCTTTGTTTATAGAAACTTTCAAAAACTTTACTAACATTTTAATTCAACCATTTTTTATAATTTAATTTTAACTCAACCCCACTATCATTAATATGATCAATATAATTAAATAATATCAATCAATCATTCATACACACCACATCAACCTTAATTTACTATTCATCAACTCATTTTAATATACCCACTAACAATTAACTATACCACTTTATTTACGAATTTTTTATTTTTAGTTACAAATATAATAACTTTTACAACTTATGATTGATTGAATTGTAGTTTATTATTGGTTTGTCAATTTTATTATTTATTGATCTATGACTCATTTATGAGAGTGTCTGTACGTCTAGTGACTAGTGAATGATTATATCTGAATAGCAAGGTACTATTTTCGATCACAATTGAAGGAGCCTTCTGGACTATCAATATATGATCGAATTTAACAAATAAAAGAGCCTGAAATAAAAATAAAACAATGCCGGTATCATAGTATAATCTTGATCCCATTGTACTATTCTTAATCTTGTATTTTGGGAATTGGGAGCCATTCTGAACAAATCTTTAATTAATCGCAACAAGCACCCTTGAAATATAATAACCAATTTAACTCAATGGAATACTTCTATCTTTAAACAAATCTTTGATAATTTTGCATGGAATCGCATTTGTTGCCCATACCTACATGTGATGTGAGTATTATGCATGATAATGTAATATTAATTTTTAGATATGAATTAATAATTCATGTAGGGTTAATAAAAATCTTTCTCAGCACGCGAGTAGACATGAGCAAAATCAAGCCGGAGTTGAAAAACCCAACCAATTTTGAATACGTACACGGAGGAAATTATGTGTTAATTTTTGTGGTATAATATTTCACTTGATTATAATTTTATTTTAATATTTTAATTTATTTATTTTACTACCTCCACATTACTAGTAATGTTATATAAAATTATTTCAAATATAATATAACTACTAATTTTTATATTATTAATAATATATGTTCTATTTTAATAAAAAAATTATTTAATTAGATATGTTTCGAACAACAAAAGAACCTCAAATAGTAGAGTGCCCTAATGGATTTATTCTAATCTACGGCTGTAGTGCAATTATCAATTTTCTTTATAGTTGGATCAATATATATCCATGTGAGTATAAGTGTATTTTGATCCACAGTACAAAACGAACAGAGATTTATTTTCCATATACTACTAAAAATATATGGCTTATGACTTATTTATGAATGTTTTTTATGTATACCTTTATATTATACGTAGTATTTTTTTTTTAAAAAAAAAAAAAAAGTGTAGGAAACATATAAATGGAAAAAAGTAAAATTATCAAGAACTAGGTGGCCAGAACAGCCCAAATTCAGAACAAGTCATAGATTTATCAGGCCAGCCAGGAATTCTTTCAGCCCAAGATCACTCACGTAAGTAAACGTTGGGTAGGATTGGGCCGGCCCACCGGCAGAGCTCATAAATTGTCAGCGTCACCTTTGATTATACTGAATCAGAACATAGAACATAAGATTTTAATACTAACAACTTTCGTATTATTACTTTCACAACAACAAAAACTTTCTAAACTCACCCCACAAATCATCTGAATTTTCAAACAAATATTAATAAATTCAGATGAAAAGATCTGTATATAAAAGGCAAAACAATGCACGGGACAATGAACCATGCTTAAACGAAATGGTTTGCAGTGTTTTCAAACGCACGATAATTGTGCTAACCAATCTGAAAGATGTTCCTGAATTCTGATGACAATGAATAATTGAAGTTAAATTCCAAGTAACAAATATAGCTCAACCACATTTTGGGACTCCGATTATATGTAAAACCACCTTTCACCGGCCTCGACCTCCACCAGCACCTGCTAGGATAAACGAAAAAAAAAATAAAAAAATCAAAAGTGCTAAATTTTTATACGCGACTCTTCAGCACACATGAAGAATAAAAATATCAACCAATGGTATACAAATTGAAGCTCGATTTTATGAAGAGCCTAATTTTATGTTCGAAGTCATCTCGATTAACAAACGAACGAGCTCTTGTCGAACACAAACAAACTCGAGCGAGCTTTTGTTCGCGAACGTCGGTTCGTTAACAACCTACTCAGGATACCGTTTAAAACGTACACAAATTGAAGCAAAATTAGAAATNTTAGAGAACAATAAAAACAATTACATACACACACCTCGATTTCCACCGGACCTTCCTCCAGGTGCAGCCCTGCCTCGGCTTCCACCTGCGCCTCGGGCACCTCCATCCTCCATTCCACGGCCAATACCTTTTGTTTTTGAGCCATCTTCTCTACCTCTTCCCCTTCCACGCCCTACGCCAGGTGGCCTTCTATCTGAAATGGAAAATTTGCATTGAATTTCCAAAGAGTTATCTCCAACTTTTTCGGAGAGATGAAACACACTTCAACTGAACTTTAAAACTCAGGGTTGAATTTGATACAACTACACATTCAAGGAGCACAAATGCAAATATACGCAACAAAAAAGGAAAATAATGCAAATACGAGGCGATATGTGGGGAACCAAAAAGTTTGCAGCATAAATAGATAAAGGAAAAAGTTTGCAGCATAAATAAGATAATAGCTGTCTAAGTCATAATACAGTCAATTTCCATACAGATACCACATTTAGTGTCTATATTAAACAAAGACAAGCTAATCCAAGAACTCCATAATATGTCAGCACATAAACATCTAATTATAAAAAAGAAATTAACACAAAGCTATATCAGAAAGGATTGTACCAGAACGGCTTTTCGACTCCTCCTGAACTTTATCAATCACCTGAAAATATAACATAAAAAAGTTGTCAGAATGTCATTATAATTACATAAACCACACATCATAACCATGACTCAATACCGAGCAGCGGGTTAATGTGAAATTAGTAACGGAGGACAACATGATGCAGTCCGAAACAATGTTCACGTGCCGAGACGGAAAATTCAACAATGTCCAATAGTCAAGTTCTATCATGTAAGAAAGTAAAATGAAGTTCCTCGAGAAGCCAGAAAATCGACAATTGGGAGTTTCAAAAGTTCACCTAACAATGAAGATGTTTCGGATAATAATAATATTAGACATATTTCCCAAGTCAAAACTACAAGATGTACCATCCACAAAATCTTAACCAAGTTACTCTAAGGAAATAGACTCAAAACAATCGACAGACATAAAACATAACCGCAAATTGAAACAATGTGTAAACGGATACCTCATCTGGAACTCTAAGATACTTAATTGTGTTCCCTCTGATGTAGCACTCCGGCATTCGCCAAAACCTATCTCCATCCTGCAAATGATCAAAACATTTTCACATAAATTATATAACACCAACATCACAAAAAATGTGAAAAAGGACAACATTTATTGAGCGAAGACAAAAATTAAAATAGGAAAAATGTAAATGAGATAATTACCTTTGAGGTGCATATAACTTCACGGAGATGGATGTTCATCCAAGTGTCGCAGTTAACCAAGTGACCATTGTATGTTTCCCCATTTTTCAGTTCCACTAACTGTTTAATCATGCATATTACCATTCATCAGCTAACATTTTGGATGCATAACATTCATAAACAAATGTAAACACACGCATATACTGTCACTACAAATAATTGTGAAGTAAACCTGGGTTGAATTAAGCTGAATATAAAAACAAAACTTCAGTTACTTGGTTAGGCATATAAAGAAGGAAAGCTTACCATAGGGTGACCTTGTGCAGTCTTGAGTAGTGAAAGCGGAAGCTACCAGAAGAAAAAAAAAAAACAACAAATCTATCAATCTCACGCTCACAAACACACAAAATCAAACCAATAAAAATCCTAGCATATAGAGAATTACCATCCTTTATTCCCGGCGGTAGAAAATGTGACCAGCTGCAACTATTCACAGACAACAAGAACAAAAACGAAAACAAGCAAATCAGCAGTCGAATAGGCAACTCACATTATAGAGCTAAAAGCAACAAACCAAAAATTGAGAACAAGAAAAATAAAGACGATTCGCATAAGCAAAACCCTAATCGCGGCAACAATTTTGAAACAAGAGACGGCGGCGCGGCCCAAACCTGTTACGACGTCCACAGAGAAGCACGCGATAGCTTTCGTCTCCGTTTCTCTCCCTACTCTACGGTCTGCTCAGTCGATCGTACAAATAAAAGGACAGTGTGGAGAAGTGAATCAAAATAAAAGGACGTCCGACCTCAACAAATTTAATTTGAACTTTAGCCCTTTGTTTTGTATATATACCCAAAACAATACAATTCTTAAAAATGTATAAATTATGATTATTGCCCAACTCTATCTCTATATATAAATTACCATTTTTTTCTCCCTAAAAAAATTGTGAACTATCGATGAAGTGTGAATAAACCCAAATTTTATGTATACATACTTTTTTCTCTTTAAAAAGAAATTAAGTATTAAATTTATGTGAATACTTCTTCTTTTTTTTCCCTTCAAACAAATTGTATTAAAATGATTTCCTATCTATTATAATCACAGTAAGATTATTGTTACAAATATTTAATAGTTATATAATCATAATTTTTTAACAAATATATATCTTTAGATTTAATAAAAGTAATTTAAAATAAATATACAAATAAAAATATAACATTTCATATTGTAATTATTTATTTTTTATTAAAAAGAAGTATGACAGGTAATGATTAGGGGTGTACAAAAGTTAGTGCTATAATTATCATACTGAAACAAATTGTTACATATAACTATCTTAAATAATAACAACAATAAAGTTGCCTTGATTTATCAACTAATTTAATTTAATATAACATTTCATATTGTAATTATTTATTTTTTATTAAAAAGAAGTATGACAGGTAATAATTAGGAGTGTACAAAAGTTAGTGCTATAATTATCATACTGAAACAAATTGTTACATATAATTATCTTAAATAATAACAACAATAAAGTTGCCTTGGTTTATCAACTAATTTAATTTAATATTCATTGTTATGTTTTATTGCTCATCATAACTCATCAATAAAGGTGTCGTGGTGTAGTTGGTTATCACGTCAGTCTAACACACTGAAGGTCTCCGGTTCGAGTCCGGGCGACGCCATAGACAATCATTTTCACCTGCATTTTTTTTACCAATTCACCAAGCAAATCATGTAAGACATAATATTTATATATAATTTTTGGCACTTAAAATTTGATTTGAGGACTTCTATCATTTCATTTATCACTAGTGTCTTTCACATATTCAGTTTTTTGTAATAAATTAATACTTTTGATTTTCAAATCCGACAACCCTATAATAAAATCACAACTTTCAGTGGCAATTTCCCCAAGTATTATAGCATAATATCTAATTTTCCATACAGCAGATGTTCAAACATAACTATGAAGCATCAATCAGTGCTTCTCTTTATTAAACTAAGGACATTTGTAACCAAAAATCGTACTACGGCCTCGGAAAGAATAATAGAACACGAATATCTATCGAACAACAAATGGGCGCAAGCGCAACTATTATACCACAACTCATAAAGGCTTGCTCTGAGGAATGCAAGATATCAGCCGTCTGTGTCGCCTAGATTCCTAATAATATCAATATGAACCACTCGCCAGCATGCCTTTCTTGTTGATGGATATAGTCCAGAGGAGATGGGCATCGGCTTGCACAGTTACTTTTTCCGCTTTTACGATATTTGATGTGCTGATAAGTCCACCGAATCTCATTTCCGTATCAGCTGAAACCACAGCATTTGAGATCAAATTAGCTGACATATAACAAATAAAGCATCCATGTCTTGAAAAAACATTGTGATAAACAACTCAAGATGGTTTCGAGGTTTATTTGCAAACTTACAGGATACCCAACTATTGTTGATGGCTTCAATATTGTCACTGTATATTATTGTTTTGCAATTAGGAGTTGTTGTTTTTTCTTAAGCTCCAAAATTAAGTGCGCAAAAATATGAAGGTTGTGTTTGGTAATATTGCTTATTTGATATGTTTATTATCTTCTTGTATTCAAATAAGCCTGGTTTGGTAGCACGGGCTTTTTTAAAAAGCTCGAGCTTATCATAAGCTTCCTTGGGTAGTTTTTCAAATAAGCCCACTGAAATTTTTATTTCAGTTAATTTTACAGAACACTTTTATCATATAAGCTAGTTTTTCAACAATAAATCATAAGCTATCAGCTATAAACTCAAAGTTCACTTAAAAGTTATAAGCTAGCTTATCAGCTAGGTTTACCAAGACGAAGTGATTATAGATACTCACTGAGATTCCACTTAAGCCCCGTGGTTGTACTACTTTTCGAAGGTCCAGAGATAGGTATGAGCCCACAATGAGGTCCTTCAATGGCCGGCTGTATGTAAATCTCATGACGATGACTGCAAGGAAGGAGTTGGATGAGGCAATCATCCGAAAGAAGAACGATTCTCGTATTTGGAAAACGGCACAGAACATTGATATTTCCAACCTCATGGTCAAACCTTCCACCAAGTGCACCAGCAACAAGAATGCCAAGCTGAAAGCAAAATACAGTATTACAAAGGTATAAAAAAAAGAAAAAGAAAAAGAAAAAATAATACTATTAACCTTGTTTTTTCAGAAAGAAGAAGATAAAAACTTAAAAAGTAAGCATACTTCTTGATTCTTCAGATTGGGCATTTCTTGAATATATGCAACACATTTATGTAAATCTGTGGTGTCCTGATCGTCCGATGCATCAACTACTTCGGTTCCCTGCACTTGGAACGACTTAATGTACAGAGGGTGATAATGGAAAATAAAGCGAAATTACAATGATAGCAGTGTATCTTAAAGCTAACCACCAAAATATGAAGAACAGAGTGGCATAATTTCAGTTTCACTTCAATTTCTTTTAATAATACTGGTATTAATAAATTTATGTTCCACAGATCATCAAAATGCCAATATATCAAATACTCTGTGGGCACAAGCAGGAAATATTATTAGTCATCTAAGAAACTGACCGAAACTTGGCAGATAAAGCAGCTAAACGAATCACATCATAAAGATACAGAACTATGAGCATATTTCATTGACTAGCCTCAAAAGATTGATAAGCGTATAGCCATAACATAAATAAAATTTGGAAATAACACCAATGGTTATTTCTAGAAATAACATAAAACCATCTTACCAGATCTTTGTAGAATCCCAAAACTTCTTCCCTAACTGAATCCATGTCTCCTTTTATTGAATTTGGCTTATACCTGGTTCCCAAAAACATGTTATGATAAGTAATTAATCAAAAAATAATAATTTTTCCTCTCGTATCCTAGAAGTATCAGGAACAACGGACATCAGATGACTACATAAAAACTGGATTTAAATGCCAAAGATTTATAACAAGTATCACCTTTGCCTATACTTTCCAAACGAGATAAGGAGAATCCACAGTAGATGTTGTAACTCAAAGGATATAATACAAATTGCCTTTACCAGTATAACTGATTTATACACTTTTAAGAAGTATATGAAAGAAAAAGTAAATATTGCCAGTGTTCGAACTATAACACAATTCCTAGCATCATATATGGTTTGCTTCTGAAAAGCTCCACTTTAATGATAAACCACATTCAACAAACTTTAAGAACCAATCGTTAAGGTCACAAACTCGTGCTCTTATTAATTCAGAAAGAAACTTTTTGCTGAGTTCAATGAAAAAAAAAATAACTCTAAACACAGTGGTTGCCTATAACAGGAATACCTTTCTCTATTCTTTTTTTCCATGTGGTGTTCATGCAAAAAAACCTTAGTCCCGCCTAATTCCAGCTTGATAGAAAGCAAAGTAACTATACTTATGCTCATGTACATAGAAAAAACTCAACATCAATGTATTTTAATTTTTAACAATGCACCTCAACAGAACATTGACCGTATTTTATCAACTATTTCAACAACAATGTCACATTAATACAATTATACGAAGAACCTCGTCAGGTCAACGACGGCTACTCGTGATTACAATCAACAATCATATCTTCTTAGGCAAAAATCAGCTATAAGTTTCAACCTCGTTCAAAAATCAGCTTCAAATCCGAAAAAACAACACCAATAACTTAAATCATGTTCAAACCTTTTGCGTATCTCTGCAGCATCTTCATCGGGAAACAGCTGCGGCATTTCATCATACAGTCGGTTCGCGCCGCCGTCTGCACAGATACGGAGCTGTGCTGCTCTACATAACACACAAGACAAAAGGCTGAATAAAGCAAATCATTATATCAAAAAACCGAAAAATAAAAATTCGGCATACAAATTTGAAAAGAAAAAAAAAAAAAAAACATGATAATTACCGTGCTTCCAGAGGAGAGGAGTGAACCGTGGGAGGCGCCGGTTGAGGACGACGAGCACGTACGTCAACGTGGCGGCGTTGTCGGCGGGAGGATATGGGAGGAGGAAGGTTGAAGAATGAGTCATTGTCTCCATAGCCAATGAGAAATTTGTTCAAATTGTGTAGTGTCCCGGCTTTGAGGGAGAAAACACGGATGAATTGTGAATAATATGAAGTGTGAATGGGTGGAAAATAAGAACTTTCAAGGAACTTTCAACTTGTCGGTATGAGATATAATCCTAAACAATTAAGAATTAGGCTATGTTTAGTTGCACTGAGGGGAGGGGAGGGGAGGGATATTAATGGAAGGAAGGGGAAGTGAGGGGAGGTAATGTAAAATAATTTTACCTTGTTTGGAGGGATTTTGTAGGAGGAGAGTGGAGGGAAAATGGTAAACCTTGTTTGGTTAGAATAATGGAGGGGAAGGAAAATATTGTAGAAATGATAATTATATCCTTAATGATGTAAGAAAACAAAATAATAAAATAATTTATACATAAAGGATAATATAGTCATTTTATGTGTTAAAAATTTTCTCTCTCCTCCAAATTCCTCCACTTTTGGAGGGGAGGAGATTTTCCCTTGGAGGAGGGATTTGAAGGGAAAATATCAATCCTTCCTCCTACAAAAAATTGAACCAAACAAGGAAAAATTATAAAATTCCCTCCCCTCCCCTCCCCTCAGTTTCCCTTGAACCAAACATAGTGTTAAGGAGGATTGAGATTTTTAAAGATTTTTTAAAACTTTAGAAATAGTATTTAATTTGAATTTGTTAAGACTTTTAGAAAATTTAGGAGTGTATTTAATTAGGATTTTGTGACTTTTTAAGATTTGAGTTTTTTTTTTTAGATTTTAAAATTTCAGAGGAATCTATGAAATTTAAAGTTTTGCAGTGAGATTTGAAGTTGGGTTTGTTATAAGGTTTTTTTCTTTTAGAAATCCCTCAAATCTTAAAAAGTTTAGCAAATTATAATATCAAATAAATTAATATTTGTTAGATTTTTTAAAAACTAAATTGAATACGCCAGTATTTCTAAAGTTTTAAAAAATCTTTAGAAATCCAAATTAAATACACCCCATTAGATATTAATTTGGGATTTTAGAAAGTCTTACAACATCATGAGATATTTAACTTATTTGAAATTATGATTTCTTAAGACTTTAAGATTTGCTGAGATTTATAAATAAAAAAACATATACGAAATTTCATTCCAAATACCACTTACAAACTTAAGATTTCACAAGATTTCTTAAAAGTCCAAAAATCTTAAAAAAACTCAAATCTCAAAGTCTCTAATGTCACTCAAATCCCAAAGGAATACACCCCCAACATTTCCATGAACACTCAATTAGCGTTCTATTTGGTTGGTTGGTTAAGAAACGAGGCAAATGATTGACAAAGAGTTCCACTTGTTTAAGTTTGTTACATTTTGATTTGGCACATTTATAAATAAACTTAAATTTTTAAAAAAACCGTTCGTGAATAATTGGTTTGATCATAAATTATATATGTGTAACACAACATTTAATTTATTAAAGTAGGTTTAATTATTTTTTCGTGCCACGCACACGACTCACAGTAACTGATATAACATCCAAAATAACTTAGTGAATTGGTCGGAGTAATTAACTCAGTTGATGTAGGTTCAAGGGAGTTTACCCCGTTGTCAGTATGTATCTCGAAGTACAGGTAGATCCAGTTTGGATAGCTCGGAGGTCGTAGAAGGAGATCGAATACTTGAACAGGCCGCATGATCCATAGGTCGTGGTTACTACTTGGAGACCTAGGTAAAGTTTATGGCAGGTAGGTCAAGAGATCTTGATTACGACATGAGGACTTAAGAGTCATACGGTAAGAGGGAAACGAGTCTTTCATGAATAGAAGGTGTATCTTGATAATGAGTCTCAGATCTTAGAAATGAGGTGAGTCATGAAAGTAAATACGGGAAAATCTCTTTCCTGACCAGAACTCTCTTGGACATCAAATTACCCTAGGTATATAGGGTAACCAGGTTTTCTTACATTACACATCGCATACACGCACGTTGAACTTGCATACCACTAGTTTATCCATCGAGCATATACTAACTTGAGCGTCAGAGATTCTACGTTGGGACTCGTCCAGGCGCATTGCAGGTTCTTGAGCTCGAAAATCGGTGTCCGTTCGTGCTGTTGTGGTTCAATCCGGTCTAGGCAAATTTGCACTTCAAGAACTACTAATGTTATTATTTAACAACCAAAATAAATTTGTCTATAATGGTCTGTAAACTAAGGCCGATAGTGCGCGTTATTACACAAAATCGAGTCCCGATACACGATCTTCATCATTGGTGCTTTCATTGAGAGTTTGTTGTTTCAATGAACACTAGATTTTGCGAACACTAGAAAAATAATGAATATACACGATCAATCACTCTCAATTAAAGCACCAATGATGAAGATCCTGTATCGGGACTCGATTTTGTGTAAGAACCCGCGCTAACGGACACAAAAAAATGTGTAAACCCGTACTATCGGCCTTGATTTACACATTAATAGGTGAAAAATCCGCACTATCGGCCTTAATTTTTCACGAAGAAAATGAGTCGGAGACGAGCTTCTTTCTTAATTTTTTATTACTTTAAATATGTCCTATTTATAATACACACAAACAACATTCAAATTTAAATATTCAAAACCTACATCTAACTAACTAACATATTTAAAATTTAAAAAGAAACTAACATAATTTATCTAGATTAATCCTATCTAAATTATCCTAATTAATTATATTCAATGCATGAAAATTCACTTCACCCATCATCATCCACACGATCCGATATCCACTCGAAAGTCTAGTTCACATCATAAACCTAAAACTTTTGTATACCAACAACTCACTAACTAAGAGATAGAACATGAAATGCTGAGTCGAATAAAAAGAAAAAAAAAACATATTATATATTGTTACAAACAATTGTGACAACCCAATAAATCGCGATCGATTTATCCATTTAAACTATTAACACGTAAAGAATAAATAAAAATGTATTTTGCTATTGTTATATGTCAAAATTACTGACCTAGGAAAGAGAAGTGTGATTTGCATAAACAGGCCAACCCAGGCTATCCAGGCCCACAACTCAAGCTTGTGGAATGGACAAAAATGTCCAAGGGTCATTCGCCAGTATCGTGTCGATCAGGCGATCCTTTACTAATTCAGGTGTCGATCCGTCTGTCAATAACTGCCGACGATCTCTATGCAAATGTGAACAAGAACCAACAAAGTAAACCAGTAAAGTGACCACACAACCAGTCTCATCATCAAAAGCCAAAACGAGCGTCTTATCTTAAAAAATCAGAATTTTACATGGTAACATGTGCCAACCACCAAACCTCTAATGTGGCATACCGCCATCATTAATTTATCACTTTATTCATGTACAAATGAGACACTAAGTATATCAGAAAAAACACAAGCAAAAAATACACAAAATATATCTACTAAAATATTTACTTTTCAATAAACAAGTACTTACTTTGCCGTACATATCAGTTTGTGACGATCTCTCATATTATTAACAATCTCCATTTTTATCCAGTGTTAACTCGATTTTATACTAGAACACATTTCATCAATAAAAAGAATACGTTGGTACCAAGTGTTGTCAACAATTATAAATTATAATAATAAATTAACAAGTCATCTATCGAACAATGATATAAATCGTTAAATTAAAAAAAAAATTCAAACTATTTATTATAACAAGTTATAATGATAAATCAATTGTTGTTCAATTGTCAAATGAGTTGTTTCATTAGACAAAAAATAAGATAAAATATTTATAATATATGTTATTATAAATTCACAAATAAAATAATTCTGACGTAATTAAAAAATAAATAAAATATATAACTTTAAGATAATATACATTTTTTTTTAAAACTAAATGTTAGTTTATAATATTTTGCTATAGTTTTCAACACATATACACATATATAATTGTTACGTCGTCGTGAATACGTATCATTGTGACACGTGTAAATGAAACATGATTTGGAACATAAATTTGGAATAAGAAATCTCATCTTGAAAGTTATTCTGACACGTGCAAATGAAACATGATTTGGAATAAGAAATCCTATATTTGTATTCGTTTGAGATTTTGAGTTATGTTTTAAGGCTTTTGAGAATTAAAACTTTTTAACATTTCCATATTTAAGAGGAATCATTGAAAGTCTTATTTCATTTGGAATGGATTTTTGTATAT
>BKCP01000001.1:2852394-2867543 GCA_008636005.1 Striga asiatica
TATATATATAATAAGAATTAACATTTACCAAAAATAGTAGCAAAAAAATTGATCAGAATTTAATGCAGCCTATAAATAGTAACTTTTATTATTTTTCTTATTTTTTTCTTTAAAAATCATACAACATTAAATGCTGCCTTAAATTTCGGGCTTTAGTTCATTTTATTATTTAAAAAATTTAGCTAAGATTTATTAAGTGTGTATGTTTTTATTTTTATTTTTTTTTCTTAGAAATAACAAACAACATTAAAATCTCGGTCTCTTATATTTGTAAAATCTCAATTCAAAATATAACAAAAGTTTTAGAATCTTGGTTTTTATATTTGTGCCTTTAAAAAAATATTGAACGCTAAAATGTTCTTTAAATTGCATAATCATTCAACTAATCTTAATTTTTTGAAACTTACTATGTTTATTTTTTATTAATATGCATAAAGTAAAAATAATCAATTCATCTTTAGATATATAATTTTTAATCTTAATATACTATCATTTGGTGTAGACATTTATTATATAAATCATAAAATATTTTTATTTCATAAAATTAAATATATTTAAAGAAAAAAAAATGGATCAATCGGGTGATTGAATTAGGGTATTGCCTAGGTTGATTGAATTATTTGTAGGTGATATTTAAAATAGTAAAAAAAAGTTGACACAACTTGGTTGATCCCAAGTGGCGAAGTTATGTATCAATTCGACCACACCAAATCGATTATTGAACATAAATATAAATTTTATATTGAAAATATTTTATTACGTGAATGTGATATAGTCCAAACTTTAAATAATCGTATTAACAATACTTTTACGATAACATGTTTAATGATTTATGAATATTTATATATCATTTTATTAATATCTATGTGAATTAAACAATATTTATTAATGTATAGTAAATATAAGGTTTTCAGAACTAGACCGTCATCGAAACAATCAAGCTATTTTATTAAATCATTTGTGGTTTGTTCAGATTTTAATTTATAAGCATTTTCATATATATAGTATTTTTTGTAATAAATTTAAATAAAATGTGTTACTTAGATATCTAAATAATTTATAAATTCAAATGTTTAAACTAATTGATAAATAATTTATAAATCGCTATTTTACTTAAATATTTAATTTTATTTAAAATAATTTTAAATATAACAAAATTTATTTAGAAAATCGTATCGATCCTACCAGTCCAACCGATTGGTGTTGACGGATTCGAGAGCAAATATTTTACTCAAGCGAACTAAACTGGTTATAACCGGTTCTCGGTCAATTCGGTCGGACTGTGTTCAACCTGGTTTAATTTAAAAAGAATGGATAAATCATGATTAATGTTATTTATATATTTAATTTATAATACAATAGTAATATTGTTTTCCCGTGCATCGCACGGGCCACGCACTAGTTTATATAAAAAGGTATTCTATTTACTAGAAATAATAGGCAGAAAAATCAAAGGTAATTAATGTTTGTCGGAAATAGAATGACATTAATTACAGATTTGTTTTGGTATTTATAAGCTTGACATTAAAGATTTGTTATGGGATAAAAATCAAAACCGATTTTTTTACCTTTGTTGGAAAAGTCAAAAGTAAGTATAGATTTGTTTATATTATCAAATCATAAAATGATATTAAATCCATATTGTAAAAAATATTAATTCATATAATTTTATAACAATTCTACTACACTATTTAACAATATTTATTTTTTATTATAAAATAAAATAATAATTAAATATTATATGGTGAACAACAATAAGTAAAATTGCTTATCTTATATCAAGGGATAAATTTATATGCTAAAACAAAATTTTTATTAGTATAAATGTTTTAGTAGAGAATATATTAATTATTTTACAAACTAGCCCCAACATGCTCATATTTAATGTTCTTGCTAAAATAACACGCTGGTTAAAAGATGTGGAAAAAAACTTATAATAACTCTATTGTTTTTTAGACTTAACGTTCATTAAAAGAGGTAGAAAATAGATAATAACTCTATTATTTTTTAAACTTACACGGTCAAGACTGTGAAAATAACTCATTTAATATATTTGTACCGTGCATAGTATGGGGTAAGTACTAGTATGTATGTATTTATTAATCAATTCTTGTATTGAAATATTGAAATTTTCTATATTTTATTTTCGTTATTCACTTTCTCACCCGACAAAATTGAGATATTCCAAAAGAACGCCTCACAAACCCGCAAAACACCATTCAGCCCCCAGCGCCTGCGATAGACCTTCGGAAACCAACAAATACACCACAAAACCTTATCACAATTCACAACCCAAAAACCCACTTCACCTTCTTCCCCATCTTCTTCTCTACCTCCTTATCCATTAACCCTCTATCCCCAAAAATCCTATTCTCTGCAAATTGTTCTGCACTTCAATGGAGTCGAAGGAAGCTACGTCGTATCCCGCCGTCGAAGCTCCCACAGGTTCCTTCGCTCCTCCCTCGTTTCAATCTTCTAATGCCGTCGAAAATCCATCTGTATTGAATAAAAACATTGAATTGAGCGATGATAACGACGATAAAAGTAAGGGTGATGGTAAGGGCGCCGCGTCTGAGGACGAGGGTTTTGTGAGCGGTAATGAGGAGTTTGAGCCCGAGTCGAATAAGGCTGTTGTGGAGGAAATTGTTGTTGGTGGTGGTGCTGAAAAAGAGGATAAGGATAAGGAAAGTTATGGCGTTGAGAAAGCATCGGGTGATTTTGACTCGGTTCAGAAAGCAGGCGGTAATCCCGATGGTGGATTGGTGGAAGGTTCTGGGACTGAGGTTTTGGTTGGGGAAGAGGTGAATATGGTGGTCGAGGGAGCTGAAATAGAAGGAAAGGAAAAGAAGGATTCATTGAGTGTTGGGCCGGAGAAGGAGGTGGAAGAGGTTTCGGTGGAAGAATTGAAATTTGCTGATGCAGCCGATGAGAAATCCCTGCAAGAGGCTGATTCTTTGGTCGACCATATTGATGTAGATGTAGTTGCCCCTGGGGTAGCTGTTGTTGGAGGGGCTGAAGAAAATGAAGATGTGGTGGCTGAGCCACCGGAGGAGGTGGCTGAGCCGGAGAAAGTAGAGGTGGCTGAGCCGGAGAAAGTAGAGGTGGCCGAGCCGGAGAAAGTAGAGGTGGCTGAGTTGGAGAAAGTAGAGGTGTCTGAGCCGGAGAAAGTAGAGGTGGCCAGTCGTGGTGACGTGGAACTCACGAGCGAAGGTGATTCTGTGGTTGACAACATTCAGGTTGATGTTGTGGGGTCCGGAGATAAGGGAGATGAAAAGGTTGAGAGAGAGGAAGCCCCGCTTGAGCTTGAATCGGTTGGTGGTTTTACTGAAAAGAGTACTGGGGAAGTTGTAGTTCAGAATACGGCTGATGCTGTTGAGGGAAAGCCACTTCAACCTGAACATGTTGTGGTTGCAGGCGAAAAGAATGAAGATTTAGGCATTGGGGCCGAAAATAACGATTCCGTTGAAAGAGGTGCAGTTATGGATGCTGAGGACGGCCAAAAGAAATCGGAGGTGGATTCTGAAGGTACAAAGAATGAAATTGAGGCGGATATTTTCTCTGAAACAGCAAAACCCAAAGAAATCCATGAAGGTGAAGTTGCGAGGAGCCACCCTGATGACTCCATATCGGATGAGGACGCGGATGACATGATCTTCGGGAGCTCTGATGCAGCCCGAAAGTTCATAGAGGAGCTGGAGCAGGAATCCCATGCCCTTGCGGATAGCTCGCACGAGCTGGCCCGTGAAATTGATGGCCAGATTGTCACGGATTCTGAGGAAGAAGAAGACGAGACGGACGATGATGAAGGAGATGGGAAGGAGCTTTTGGACTCTGCTGCATTAGCATCACTTTTGAAGGCGGTCACCGGAAGCGATGCGAATGGCGGCAGTGTCACCATCACTTCTCAGGACGGTTCAAGGCTTTTCTCCGTCGAGCGCCCGGCTGGCCTCGGGTCTTCCCTTCAGTCCCTCAGGCCTGGCCCACGGTCGAATCTGAACCGCCCATCCCTTTTCAGCAACCTGACTCCTTCTGTCGGTGGCAGAGAATACGAGGAGAATCTGAGTGAGGAGGAGAAGAAAAAGCTGGAGAAGCTGCAGCAGATCAGGGTGAAGTTTTTGAGGCTTGTCCATCGGCTAGGCCTCTCGCCGGAGGAGTCAGTGGCGGGGCAGGTCTTGTACAGGCTGGCTCTCCTTGGCGGGAGACAGAACACGCCGAGTTTCAGCTTGGACGATGCAAAGAGGATGGCGATGAAGCTCGAGATGGAACAAAGGGATGACTTGGACTTCTCGGTGAACATGCTTGTTCTCGGGAAAGACGGTGTGGGTAAAAGTGCCACTATAAATTCCATATTCGGCGAGGAGAAGACCACGATTGATGCTTTTGAGGCCGGAACGGATTCTGTGAAGGAGATTTCTGGGTTTATCGATGGAGTCAAGGTTTGTATTGTGGACACGCCAGGCCTCAAGCGTTCGGTGATGGAACAGGGTCACAACCGCAGTATTTTGTCCTCTGTAAAGAAGTTCACCAAGAAAACACCGGCCGATGTTGTCCTTTACGTGGACCGACTGGACTCACAGTCTAGAGATCTTAACGATTTGCCTCTGTTGAAAACCATCAACACCATTCTTGGCTCGTCCATATGGCGAAGTGCCGTAATTGCCCTCACTCATTCGGCCTCGGCGCCTCCAGACGGGCCATCCGGTGCTCCCTTGAGCTACGAGGTATTCGTTTCACAAAGGTCCCATGTTGTCCAGCAGTCGATTGGCCAGTCTGTGGGTGATTTACGTATGATGGTCCCGAGCCTCACAAACCCTGTCTCCCTAGTCGAGAACCACCCGTCTTGCCGGAAAAATCGCGACGGCCACAAGATACTTCCGAACGGACAGGTCTGGAGGCCCCAGCTGCTGCTTTTATGCTACTCGATGAAAATCCTTTCTGAGGCGAATTCAATCTCTAAACCCCAAGACCTGTTTGACCACCGCAAGCTGTTCGGTTTTCGGGCCCGCTCCCCGCCTCTCCCTTACATGCTGTCATCCATGCTGCAGTCCCGTTCGCACCCAAAACTTCCATCGGAACTCGGTGGAGATAATGCGGATTCTGATATCGACTTGGATGACTTCTCGGATTCGGACCACGAAGGTGGGGAAGAAGACGAGTACGATCAGCTCCCGCCTTTCAAGCCTCTCAGAAAGGCCCAAATTGCGAAACTGACCCGGGAGCAGAGGATCGCGTATTTCGAAGAGTACGATTACCGCGTGAAGCTTCTGCAAAAGAAGCAGTGGAAAGAGGAGCTGAGAAGGATGAGAGAATTCAAGAAAAGGGGAGGCCGTGGTAACGATTACAACAACCCGTCTGCTGCTGATAATGATGACGAGGCAGATTCTGGCTCGGCTGCCCCAGTTGCAGTCCCTCTGCCTGACATGGCTTTGCCGCCTTCGTTCGACGGGGACAATCCGGCTTATCGGTACCGTTTTCTCGAGCCGACCTCACAATTCCTTGCACGGCCCGTTCTCGACACTCACGGGTGGGACCACGATTGCGGCTATGACGGTGTGAACGTCGAGCACAGCCTGGCGATCCTCAATCGCTTTCCCGCCACGTACACTTTCCAGATAACGAAGGACAAAAAGGACTTCACGGTAAGCCTCGACTCGTCGATTGCCACGAGACTCGGCGAAAACGTCTCGACTTTGGCGGGATTCGATGTCCAGAGCATGGGGAAACAGCTGGCGTACATTTTCCGTGGAGAGACCAAAATCAAGAAGGTGATGAAGAACAAAGTTACTGGCGGGGTCTCGTTTACTGTCCTGGGAGAGAATGTGGTGCCTGCATTTAAAATCGAGGATCAGATCACTTTCGCCAAACGGCACACACTGGTGGGGAGTGCGGGAGTTGTTCGGTCGAAGCACGAGTCGGCTTATGGGGCCAATTTCGAGCTGCAGTCGAGGGATGATGATTACCCGATTGGGCAGGTTCGGTCGACTTTGAGTTTGTCTATGGTGAAATGGAGGGGTGACCTGGCGTTGGGGCTCAACGGGCTGGTGCAGTTAGGGCTCGGGAGGAATTCGAAGGTGACGGTCAAGGCTGGGATAAATAACAAGATGAGTGGGCAGGTGAGTTTGAGGACGAGCAGCACAGACCATCTCTCGCTTGCGCTGGCTGCTGTTATCCCAACCGCACTTTCTGTTTACAGGAAGCTTTTCCTTGCTGAGGGGGAGAAGTACTCGATTTATTAGACTTTTGTTTTTCAATCTTTTGATTTAAACAGTGTTTTTTAATTGACGAGGAAGCACCGAAGCACCCACGCGAGACCATAAAGTTTTTTCTGGTTTGCTTCTTCTGGAATAATGAGTTTTGTTGTTTTGATCTGTTTTATTTATGATGGCTATGTGAACTCCTTTGCGTTTTTGCTCGTTTTGTTTTTGTTTTGTTTTTTTCCCGGTTCATGGCATTGTAGACTTTACTTTTTCTGTTCTGAATTGTCAGTGTTGGAGTTTGAGTGTAACTGTGTAAGGCATGTTGGAGTTTTTCTTATGGAGATGAGCTAGTGGGAAGATATTTGTGAAAATTGTGGAACTCCCATTGTTACTGGACTTGAGTTGAAGTTACTGTGGTGCAGGCAGAAGGTTTGGGTAAAGACTAAAGAATGGAACATACAAGAGACATGAACTATGTAGCTTGGAAATTTTGCTGTTTTGCAAATTTGCAGGTTTTCATTGAGGCTGTCCTTGTGATGTGCTTGGGCTACAAACGAGTTGAACGGCTCGCGAGTCAACGCTCTACTCGAGCTCAAGCCGGTAGTTTGTATGCTCGAACGCTCGAATGTACACAAAATTACTAATTAACCTAATTGGATATTTTCTAATTTAAAATTTTGAGTCAAATTCGAGCAGATCTCGAGCAAGAGTTTTATGTCGAGCCTTGAGCTAGAAAAGTCAATGCTCTACTTGGCTCCGCTCATTTGCAAGAAAAGTCAATACTCTATTTGGCTCCGCTCATTTGTAGTCCAACTCGCGACACCTCCATTTTTTTTTTCTTTGCTGGAAAAACAAATTTTTGGGTTAACATTGCAACAAGCGAATCTTATTGCGGTGCCGTTCGGTTTGAAATTTCAGAATTTTGGCTTTTCGACTTTTTTTTGGTACCNGATAATAAATAGGAAAAAATATTTATTGATACTTTAAATTTATCTATTTTTTCACTTTTACCTAATATTTATTTAGTCAAATTTAACATCTTCATTAAGAAAATCGCACACTTCTTGTCATAGAATATTATGTAAAAATTTATTTCTCGAACTTGTTATTTAAAAAGAGAAGTTCTCTATTAATCAGATGAGCTTTAAACCGAAGGGAATATGGAAGAGGAGGAGATGAAAGCCATTCTTAGGGAGGCCTTTGGGGATTCATCCTCCGACAGCGACGGCGAGCCCTCCGACGACCGCCGCCGGCGAGTTAACGCCAGCAATAGCATTTGGGAACCTGTGGCTGAAATCAGCGGTCTCTGGATTTGTCGGGACTTTTTAACCGCCGAGCAACAGTCCTCGTTGCTATCTGCAATTGAAGAAGGTGATGCTCAATTGTGTTTCAGGTGTGATTGATTGGTGGAGTTTTATGACTGAGTATACGTTTGTTATCTTCTTCGATTCGTTTTTTTTTTTTCGGGTGTATGCAGAAGGATATTTAGCTGATGCGTCGCGTAATCAGGTATTTACTGATTATTATATTCATATCCTTCAATTTTGCTTAATTTTAGTTTAATATAGGTTTAGTCTGTCTATATTTCTTCATTTCTTGTTATGTATTTTCCAATTTAGAGGATTTCAGTGAAAAGAAATGCGACATACAACCTGTTCGATATAATGCCTGAATGCGCAGGTTGACCGTTTGAGTGAAGTTATACTAAGTTGTTTGCTTTTGTGCTAAAATTCATACTAAAGTTGCAAGTGTTCATTTCTTGTCTAGATCGATAGAATGATTCATCATATTTGCAGATGTAGAGTAATTACTTAACATTGTATTTCAAACACTCAGCTCAGGATATTCATTTCGTGCTCTAAGAGAAATTACATCCATTTTGGTTATTGCTGCCCTATGGAATTTTCCATTTCATGGTTTTTGAATAATGCATGCTCTGCAATTCAGGCAATGAGATTTGGAAATCTTCCCCCATGGGCCAATGAACTATCGTGTATTATACGCGATAATGTTCTCTTGGATGATTTTCCTTCCAAATGCATGGACCCAACATTTAGTGATAGCAGTAAGGAAAGCCGTATTTTTCCACCAGAAATATTATGGAGAGAACCACTGTTCGACCAGTTTATAGTGAACATATACCAGCCAGGTGAGGTACGACCATCATCTTTAAATTACTACATGCTATCTTGTTAACAATGCAATATTTGATATGATGTTCTGGTTCATACTTCATACTAGCACTTCATACTAGCCTGTTCATTTGGGATTAATAATGGTGCTAAATGGGAAAATATATCTTGAACTGCAATTATTTGTCTTCATTTTCAAGCATTTTTTTCTATGAAGAAAGTGATATTCCATATGGCATGCAGGGGATTTGTGCACATGTTGACTTAATGCGTTTTGAAGATGGAATAGCAATAATCTCATTGGAGTCATCGTGTGTCATGCATTTCAGTTCAGTCGAAGATGAAGTCAAAGGATCTGTTGTACCCACAGCTAAGATTCCGGTACTTTTAACCCCAGGTTCTCTGGTTTTGATGTGGGGTGAGGCACGATACCTATGGAAGCACGAGATTAATCGCAAGCCAGGTTTCCAAATCTGGCAAGGCCGAGAAATCGAGCAGAAGAGAAGGGTATCTGTGACTTTTAGGAGGCTATGTCGAACTGAATAAAGAAAATGGGTATAATTGAAGTACCTAATTGAAGAATATTTGTGTAAAAACTACTTTTTACTTGTCCGATATGTATAGAATCATTGGGGTTCTTTGTCTTTTACATAATTGTGCAGATACTGAGCGTCTGACTGAGCTACATTAAAAATTATACCATGATTTTTGCAATTTTTATCATTGATCTGTTAAAGTGTGTTTAGTGATTTTATTTTTTTATTTTTTAAATTATGTGCAGTTCAATGCAGAAGCTTGCTTTGTTCTTCATTGATGTATTTTGGTTGTCATGACACTTACTATGACAGTTCTTGACATATAAGAAAGAACTGTAAACAAACACACAACAAAATCAAGAAAACAATTTCGTTTTCCAGAATCTTATATATTTATGCATATTGTAAAAGATTACAACATATGTGAACACAAGAAACTGCTCTCAAACTCGTATTGATACAGCAGCCCGACATTCAATACGGAAAAAAGTACGGCCAACGCAAAATTGAAACGTTCGTTCGCAAATGAATTCGACTCAACGACATAATTTGAAAATAATAACAAATTTTAATTATAGGAGTTGTTTGTAAACAAATTCGACTTCACTCATTTAATAGATGAGCTAGATTAACTGTTCGAGCTCAGCTAGCTTAAGGAAGGAAAGTGTATTCGTTTGGAATTTTGAGTGATGTTTTTAAGGCTTTGAGATTTGAGAGTTTTTATGAATTTCAAATTTGAGAGGAATTCTTCGAAAATCTTATGTCTGGTGGATTTGAAGTGATATTTTGTATACGGTTTTTTTATTTTAAAATCTCAACAAATTTTGAAAAGTCTTAACAAATTTCAGTCTAAAATAAGTTAAATACCTCGTACTTATTTAAGACTTTTTAAAATCTCAAATGAATAGTTCGATACTTCTAAAGTCATACAATGTTTTAAAACTTTGAGTTAAATACAACTTAAATTTCTAAAATTCTAAGGTCTTTAGAATTTTAACGAATCAAAGCTAACTCTGCTCACTGTTTTATTCTTTCAACAACTCTAATTCAATTTGACAAAATATGAGATAATAGCCTTGTGGATACACATTAATACCATATATTTCATATAATTTTGTATTTTTATTTCTCCAAATGAATGAATGCATAAATTCAGAAATGTTTTTCTATGTAATAGGCCCCGTTTAATATAGAATAGAACCTAAATATTATTGCAAAACATTGTGTACCATGACCCATTTATCAGATCTGAACCAAGTGCCAAACACTTGACCCGAAACGCTGCGTTTGACGTAAATCAGCTGCTTCATCCTTTTGACAGTTGACTAAGCTCAAGCCAATCTCAGCCGGCGCCGAATTCCTTACTCCGATGCCGCGACCAGCAACCCCTACCCGATCGGCCGCCGCCGGCTCGAAGACGGCGGTAGAATATCGCTCCGTCATTCGAAAAATCGTCAAAAGCCGTAAAACATCCTTTGCCCTCGCCGTACTCATCGCCGACGCAGTCTTGGTTTCTCTCGTCATCTCATATGTTCCATGTAATGCGATGGCAAAAGCTCATTTCTCAATTTAAGCAGTTCGAAGTAAGTTCTATAGATTCTAACACTGTTTTTTGGTTTGTGATCAGACACGAAGATCGACTGGGATGCTTATATGTCACAGGTGAACAAAAAGCTTCATCTCGATTTTTGCTCTGTTTTTCCTTCTTTTGGTGAAAATTGATTTCCCAGCTGAATCATAGTCCCAGTACTCTTCAAGTACTCACTTTCATTGTTTAGATGTTATTTTGATAATTTAGTGTTAATAGGTTAGTGGGTTTCTTGGAGGAGAAAGAGATTACAGCAAACTCGGAGGGGATACGGGGCCATTGGTGTATCCAGCTGGGTTTCTTTATATTTACTCTGCTATTCAGTATGTTACTGGTGGCCGGGTTTTTCCTGCCCAGGTATTATTCTCTTTTTCGCATTGTTCTTTTTGAAATTTCTGGGCTTTGGGGATCATAACTTGTGCCCTCTGTTGATTGCAGATTTTGTTTGGTGTACTCTATATCGTGAATCTTGGGATGGTTATGTTAATTTATCTGAAGACGGATGTGGTAAATGGAACTTTATATTCGATTTTAACTTGAGTGTAAAATTTGCATAAAGATATTGATCCCGTGTGTTGAGGAATTCTCATACGGTCTCGATTTCATAAAATGATTTTGATCGGGTTCTGATATCAGATAACCTGTATTTCAGGTTCCTTGGTGGACTGTGTGCTTGCTTGCTTTGTCCAAAAGGGTGCACTCCATCTTTGTGCTTCGCTTGTTCAATGACTGTTTTGCCACCACTCTTTTACATGCTGCAGTAATTTCGTTTCTCTATCAGAAGTGGCATCTGGGTTTAGTTATTTTCAGGTAGGATGCACTGAGGTTATTTATTACTTTCTCGGCCTTTGGTGTTTTTTGTATGTTGACTAAAGTTTTTTTAGACGTTCTTTCTGTTAGCACAGTGGAGCTGTCTCGGTGAAGATGAATGTTCTTCTGTATGCACCTCCATTGTTACTCCTCTTGATAAAGGTTCATTGTTTGAGATTGGTCGACTTTTTTCGACATTCAGAGATGTTCTTGTTTATGTTTTAGACAAATTCTGATATGGTTGGAAAATCTTGGAAAAACAGGCTATGAATCCTTTTGGGGTTGTGTCTTCTGGTGTAGGTGCAGCTTTGGTGCAGGTGATCTTTTTTTTCCCCCTTAACTGCTTCTATTGAGCCACTGTTGCATGATTTAGGGTAGCGATTTAGAGTGTGTTTGTTAAGCTTCATAAGTTATCTTATAAACTTTCTGTATCCAAATAAGTTTGGTTTGGTAGGACGAACTTTTTTAAAAAGCTCGAGCTTATATCATAAGCTTCTTTGGGTAGCTTTTCAAATCAGCCCGTGAAATTTTTATTTCAGGTGGCTTATCAGCTAATTTTACCAAAAACTTTTATCATATCAGTTAGCCATAAGCTATCAGACATTAGCTCGAAATTCACTTATAATCTATCAGCTAGTTGTACCAAACATAAACTTAGTGTAGCCAATCGTCAAGTTTTATAATGTAGATGAAGTTTAACTCACTATAAGGCACCAATTAACTGAAATTTTTGCCTCCTTGGATTCTACAGATTTTTGTTGGGCTACCTTTCCTATTATCACACCCAATTGAATATATCTCAAGAGCCTTCAACCTTGGTCGGGTGTTCATCCATTTTTGGTAATCTCATTGACTTGTTTCCTGATTGTACTGTAGATAAATTCGTTATCACTTATCCTCCTCAATTCCTCATGTTCTGTTTCTAGCCATTTGTTCATGGTTATTTTTTTGAAGTATTTATATTTATATTCTGCCGGCTGTAGAACAAAATTTCAAATATCTGATTTGTTGAGTTAGAAACTTTCATTATGCTATTATGATTGGAACGCATAATTTTCAACTGTATTTTCCAGGTCCGTGAATTTCAAATTTGTTCCAGAACCGGTTTTTGTATCTAGAGGATTTGCGATGTTTCTATTGGCTGCTCACCTTATTATGCTTGCATTGTTTGCTCACTTCAGATGGTGCAGGTACGTAGTAGGTATCATGTGGTTGTTACAAATGGCCTTTAATCTGTCTCTCGCTGCTAGCTTAATCATTACTTTGTTTCTCTTCTCTTTATAGAATCAATATCGAGACTGTAATTAATATTATATAGCTGGAAATTCTCTAGTTGTGCTCTTTACTCTCAAGTATTTTGGCTTGGTGTAGGCATGAAGGGGGATTGTTTACTCTCTTGCACTCAAAGCTCAATCAGCTGAAGCTCAAGATGTCTCATCGAAGTTCGTTTTTTCTCAAAGTAAGCTCAAGAGTGCTTACAACAGAACGTAAGTAATAATAGTTAACTACTTTTGATCCTTTCCTCAGTTATTTTATTTATTTATTTATTTTTTTTTTTGAAAATCTTCACGAGCCCCCGCTATTTTTTGATTTAATCACAGATATAGTGACGACTATGTTTGTTGGGAATTTCATCGGTATTGTGTGTGCTCGGTCTCTGCATTACCAGTTCTACTCTTGGTATGTGACTCTTAAAGCATGTTTGTTTACAAAATAATTCATTCACATTCAATTCATACTTAAAATCTAACTCAATTTTAACCCAACTCAATTATCCTCAATATTATCGACACAATTAAATAATACAAACCAATCATTCTTACACATCACATCAACTTCAATTCAATATTCATCCACTCACATAATTTTAACTAACTATTACTTCACAGTTCACACTATTTATCTTCGACTTTTACATTAAATTAATTTTAATTATTTAATTTTAAATATTATTTTAATATAAAATCAAATTTCCACTAACAACTAACCATCCAACTTTTGCAAAATTAATCCTGGTTTATCGAAAAAACTCATTTTGAGCGGATTTATTTGTTAACATCTTATAATGGTTTCAAACTCTCAATGTTGTGGCAAGATGGTACATTTTCAAACACTGCTTAGGATTTTAGGTGTACATTTTACGAATCCTTTCTTCTTTTGGGAAAAAATCTCATTCTCATACTCCACAAATGTTGATCTCAGGTATTTCTATTCTCTGCCCTATTTATTGTGGCGAACTCCATTTCCTACTTGGTTACGGTAAGTTTTGGTTCCGAGACATTATTTCTTCTGCTTAATGAACTATCTATCAGTGCACGTAATTTGAACGGTTTTGTTCTGCAGTTTAACACTGTTTGTTACTGTGGAATTTTGTTGGAATGTTTACCCGTCTAATGTCTACTCTTCGACAATGCTGCTCGGGGCCCACTTGCTTATACTATGTGGCTTGTGGATAGTACCAACCGAATACCCGTACGCTGACCATACAAGTGACAAATCAGCATAAATCAAATAAAAGGTTAGCTAATAGCGCTAACTGTTATCTCATGTTTGTAACAAATCTGTTTTCTCACCAAGCTCTCGTTTTTAGCTGTAAGATCGAAAAATTTTCTAGTCCATAGCAGAATGTTCGAGATTGATATGAAAAGAAAAGGAAAAACGTGTCTTTATATAGATAGCTACATTATGATCAAACATTCAGATCTTTGAGCATTTTATACGAGGTGATGGCTGACTTGATTTGCCTTTATAAATTTTGTGGATTATGATTCTTTGGATAATTATACTTTAATCCAAATAATCAATTTTTTTTTCTTCTGACCAAGCTCTCGTTTTTAGCTGTAAGATCAAAAAATTTTCTAGTCCATAGCAGAATTTTCGAGATGGATATGAAGAGATGAGGGAAAAACGTTTCTTTTTATAGATAGCTACATTATGATTAAATATTCAGATCTTTGAGCATTTTATACGAGCTGATGGCTGACTTGATTTGCCCTTATAAATTTTGTGGATTATGGTTCTTCACTTCTTTGGATAATTATATTTTAATACAAAGAATCATTTTTTTTAATAATAGTAATAACAACAAAAATTAAAATAATAATTATGACAACAACGACAATCACATAACTATCAAGATAACGAGTTTCCAATATTAAGTTGATGAATAATGGCAATAATCTTAAACCTTCATTTTAGTCCATTTAAATAATATGTTTAAAGTTTCACATTCCAAACGTTCAACATTGTTTTCGCTTGTAAAACTTTACTACATAAAGAACAGGTATACATAAATGTGAAAAATTATTAAAGAAGTACACACCACTTGACAAATATAGTTTGTATCTTCACATCCATACATTAAAATNGAATTTTAAATGGAAAAAGGTATTAAATCGGACAAATATAATTTGTATCTTCACATCTATAAATTAAATAAGAAAAAAACAAAACACATAGATGTGAATTAAAGGGAAAAAGGTATTAAATCGGAGAAGCAATTATCGCCGGCACTTTGTGATGCTGGAGCACGACCGCCTGTAGGGATTAACTGCCCCTTTCCTCCGGCAGTTGCTGTAGTACGACGAGCCTCGCCGGGAACACGGGATTTGGCCCGGCGTCATTGCACCGTAGCTTATGTATTTCCGCCGGTTGCTGGCTAAAATGCGCCGGTTGGTCTCGGAATCCATCACGAACTCGCCGTCGATTATGCATTCCCCGATCGATCCTTGACAGGTCACCTGAGAATTTTCCGTCGAGACCCAGCTGAAATCATCTCCAGCGGCGGCAAGGACGAGCGCCGCCACTGCTGTGGCGGAGATAAGGAGGCGGAGATGGTGAGGTTTGGCCATTTGATTTTGTGTGTGTGTGTTTTTCCTTGTTTTTT
>BKCP01000001.1:2867692-2879791 GCA_008636005.1 Striga asiatica
AAAAATAAAAAAAAAAGTGGTGGACAAAAAAAAAAAAGAAAGAAAAAAGGGGTGGACAAGAATAAAAAAGCCGTATTCAGTGAATACGGTTTTTGAATTTTTTATTTGTAAAACGTATTCTGTGAATACGGTTTCCTTTGTAAAAAAAATGTAAAAAACGTATTTAAGGAATACGTTTTCTAATTAAATTACACAAAAAACGTATTCATTAAATACGTACTTTCTATGTTGGTCCACTCCCCCCTTTTTGTTTTGTTTTTTGTCCACTTATTATTTTTTTATTAATAAAAAAATAAACTACCACAATGCAATGGGATGAAAATGTAATCATACTTTTGTATATTCTAGCAATTTTGAATTAAAAAATACCCATCACACTTGAAACATCATCTTCCCATCACACTTGAAACATCATCTTCTTCTCATGTTAATTAATAGTCAAGGCTATTACTATTCTTGTATTTTAAAACCTTAAAAGCCTTAGGACATGATTTGGTTGTAGAGTTGTTAAACGAAACGAGTCGTTCATTTGTTTGGCTCAACTCATCAAAAGTTCGTTCAATTAACTAGCCGAACAAAAGTTGCCTATATAAATTTTATAATTAAACTATTTAAGGCTCGAACTCGATTCACTAATATTGATAAATAAGTTAAGAGTTCGAACTCGTTTAATTAATGACTTGAGCTCAACTTGGCTAGATAAATTTTTGAGTGCCCAAGCAATAGTTATAACTTTACTTAATAGAAGTAAAATTAGAAATAAGAGGAATTCAAGATAATTGTTATTTTAAAGCTGCGCGTGAAGGAGGATTAGTAATTTTTGGACTAAGAAACAAAATATTTTCAACATGCATGCGCGTTTCATAGTAAAAAAAGTCAAGATTAATTTACAGCTACCTGCTTGGTATTGCTATGATTTGTATTGTAATTATGCAGCGTGACCTACATTTTTTTTTTTAAGAATGAATTCAGTAATTAGCTGTTATGTATCGAGAGACTTTCATATGACGAAAATGGCTTATTTTCTCAAGTAATTATTCACTTACACTTCATACTTAATGTCCATANTCGAAAAAATAAATTATTTTAGTTCGGTTTAGAAAAAATGTTTGGTTGGTTCGGTTTTAAGAAATGATAAATTAGGTTAATTCGGTTTTGTGAGTTGTTTATGTAATTTTGGGTTGTTTTTGTTTGGTACAAACTTACTTTTATTTGCTGTTGAATAAACTTTTGATTCTCATTTAATTTCAGAACGATTTCTCTAGCAAAACCAAAAGAATCGTTCATTACTTCATTATGCTATGAAAATTTAATCAAAAGTTACATTATTATTATTTATATGTAATGATTTCATTTATTATGGTCATTGATTAGAATATAAAAATAATAATTTGAGTAAACATGTTCAAATCATATGACATCTTTATATATTAGTTATATTTACTCTAAATAAACTTGTCACTACATTTAATGAATGATTCAGATATTACTAAAAGTGGGTAAATTGAAAATATGGTAAGGTTCATACAATGCAAGTATTCATTACTATTGATAAACTAATATATAATAATGTAATTATATTAAAAAAAGAAAAAAACTATTCTTTGATTATCTTTCTCTTTCCTTTCTTTTTATCTTTACCTATTTAATTTTTTCTTCTTGCTGATAATATTGTTATGAAGATCTATCATCCCAAGAGTTCATTCATACAAGAATGTCACTCTAAAATATTATTTATCTAGGCCGTGTATGCATCACTAACCAAACTGCATATTGACCAAAATAATTATACTACCTATAAGGCTATAAAAAATATATAAATTTCTTACCATTTTTTGAAGGAAAAAAAAGGCATTTACAGGACTAATTAAATAAAAATAAATGCAATGGTGCACATTTGTTCCACACCATACATCATCATTTTGCCAATTCATTTTTGTATCTGTAAAAAAAATGGATTTCACTTAACTGAGTGATAACTTGGGGCTGCTTTCTTCATGATTAATTCATAGACATATCGATACAGAGTAGCTGATGATTCTATTGAAAACGATACACTTTTGTAGGGAGTCTCCAAATTATCTGTTAGAAAGTTTACGAAAACTGACCTTAATAAAATCGTAAGACATGCTATGGATGTTTATCAGTTGAATCTAATTTATCAATTGCACACTTTTTGGCCATATGATGCCAGTGGTATTTTCTTCACTTTTTTCTGCTTTCTGCTTTAGCTTTCCTCTTTGCTTCTCTCAAAGCTTCCCTCTTTTCTTCTCTGCAAATCGACAAAAGAAGAAAAGTAAGAACTAGACCGAAACGTAAGGAAAAAACACGCCTTTTTTGGTGCATGTACGTGTTGTAATTCTGTCTAAAAGACCATTAAAATTCTTTAATACAAACAATGATGTTTTTTTCTGGAAGCTACAGAAAATCTACCTGTTTTTTGCAATTTCCTCTCTGGATGGTGGTTTCTTTTTCTCTCTTTTCTTATTAATTTCGGGCGCCTTATTTTGTTCTCTTTGGCCTTTGCTGCTTTTTTTGTTCTCTTTTGCTTCAACCTTTTTTCTCTTCTTACGCTTTTCACCATCTTCTTCAACATGTTTCTCTTCATTTTTTGCTTCAAATCCAGGTGCTTCATCTTCTTCTTCTCTTGTATTTTCAGGCTGCTGTGCAGTTTGCTTCTGATTACTCATTTTCTTCAACTGCATATGCAAATGTACATTCATAAAAATCAAGATATGAACACAATATATGCTCGAAGACAAATTACAGAAATGTACATTCAAATTGTACATTCATAATTTTGAACTACAACTGTTATATTGCAGAAAAATTGTCGATAATTTTGAAAAAAAAAAACACCTTAGCTACAAAAAACCCATCCATGTTGTGGACATGGGGATAAAAGCGCCTTGTCTTGTCTAGAGATGTATGAAAACGATGCCCCCTGAATCGAATAAATCTGGTAATAATAATAATAATATAAATAAAAAGAGTGTCAAATTACTAATGATCCAAATTGTATAAAACTGTTAAATGGATAATCAATCATAAGCGGTTATTACCCTGGACGCCCGAAATCAAGCCCACAAGGCACAAGTTTCACGTCCCTCTTCTTGAGGGCATAATCAATAACAGCTTCATTCTGAAAACTCCCGATTTTGAAAATCAAAACAGAAAAAAGGAAAAAATAAATAAATAGGAAAGGCTTTATGACTATAAGTACTATTCAATTGATGTTCATAGAAATTACGGACCTCAGCAACCATTATAGAACATGTAGAGTAAACAATGTATCCACCTGATTTCGAGTTAGCATCCACGCTATCTATAGCTGCAAGTATTAATTGCTGACCACAGAACACAAAAATTAATTGCTGATAAACTATACACTGACTTGGGCTATGTTTGGTAAAACTAGCTGATAGCTGATAGCTTATAAATGATTTTTGAGCTTATAGCTTACGACTTATAACTGAAAAACTAGTTTATATGATAAAAATGTTTGATAAAATTAGCTGATAAGCTAGCTGAAATAAATAATTCAACGCGTTTATTTGAAAAGCTACCCAAAGACAACTTATGCAGATAAGCTCAAGTTTTTTAAAAAACTCGTCCAACCAAACGAAGCTTATTTAAATACAGGAAGCTTATAAGCTGCCTTATTTGGTTACCAAACATAGCCTTGGGAACTTGGAGAAAGTTTTCATTTCCAAGTAACCAAAATCCCCATAACTATACATACCTTTTGAAGGTGGGCACAATTTTGTATCTCTAGTTCAGTTTTTGAGGTTTTCACTGACTCGTCCTTGGATATAACCTACAAAATTAAAGGAAAAAGAAAACTGCATTACTCTTCTTCCAATGGTGATGAAACAAGAATTCGAAAAACATGGACTCCATGGATGAAGCTCGATTGCATACTCCAGTGCCACTGCAAGGGGCATCCAGTAAAACCCTATCAACCGAGTTGTTACCCAAAATTTTTGGCAGCTGCAGTTGAAGCAGAAAAGATAAACATTATATTGAGCCAAAAGGAGAAAAAACTTTATACATATAAAAAAAAAAAGATAAAAAAGAAATAAATCATGGTATGCAAAGAAGCAGGAAATATATAGCAAGATTATCACCTCTCTCCCATCATAGTTACAAACGATGGTGTTCGTTACGCCCATCCGGTGAATGTTGGCGGTGAGTGACTTGAGCCTCGACTCCTTCATTTCATTTGCATAAATGATACCTTTTTAGAGGTAATTTTTAAGTCGTGTCAGTTGTTCTGCAAAACTATTAAAATAAAAGAAAGAAACATGCACATCGAATGATGACCATTACACCTATAAGTCAGGTATAAGTATAACCTTCCTTACTTCATTTATTGTTCTTTTTTTTTTTTGGTCCTTTTTTATTTTTGGCAAGAGGCATGCAATTAATTATGAATGTAATAAGAGCAAAAATACTCATCTTTTTAATGTTAAATGTATTTCAGTAAACAAAAAACCCATTTCTTGCAAATATATGTTTCCAATATATTTAGTAGACATATTAGCTTAATCAAAAAGGCTTTCCCGTTCAAGATGCGTGAAAGAAAGAAATAAGACCTTTTGCAATTCTATTTTGAATCACACGACACGAATAAGGTTCTAAATTATTTAGGACAAAGAAGTATCCTTCACTATTTGATTCGAATAAGTTCCTCACCAGTATTTTTCATAAGAGCAGCAATATAGGTAGTTTTCCCACCAGGAGCAGCCCTACAAACACACCAAATCAGAAGGGTAAAGTTGTAAACACTAGAGTTACAATCATGTATACATCATAATCATCAGATAACTGATTTAGAAGTGTGACTCCGTTTTTATAGGTAACCAAAATTTATGACAACGAAAACTTCATCGCTAAAACAACGGCAAGAGTGAAAGGGCTTAAAGAACAATATATGCTTGACTTGTGAAACAGAAAAAATGGAGGAAAAGAAGATAAAATTAGAGCTGCAAACTGATTTCTTTTTTCATTTTTTTTTTTAATTANGTAGAAACAGAACAGATATGCAAACAAAGAGGTTACAAAAATCAAAACAGTTACGAAAAAAATAAGAAACACTCACGCCATGTCAACAATTTTTTCCTTTTCTTGAGGAGCAAGGGCCATCACAGGCAAAAAGGAGCTTGCACCTTGAAGCTGTAATAAATAAACCCATAAGCATTATGTGGTAAAATTAACTAAATTGTAGAAAACCTACAATCAGAATGTACCATGTAGTGACCAGCCATATATTCTGGAGTGGCTCCAATCGGAACTTGTGAATCATATACAACCAAACCAACCTACAAGAAAACACAAAAGAATGCCCATTTCATAATTATTCTTGAGTATCGTGAACAAAAAAAGGAAATAAATGTGATATTCACATTATAAATTATGATAAATTACTATAACCAAGTGCAAAATCTTACTTTTGACCACTTGCTTAGTGGATCCAGATTGACACCTCTGTTCAACAGAATACCAGCCAAATCCCTCCGACGAGTCTAAATATCATTAGTGAAATATTAACACCATGCAACTTGTTTCATAACAGATCTTTTGCTAAAGCTTAAGGAAAGTTTCTTTTTTTTTTTTTTTTAAATTACCTTCAAAGTATTCGTGCGAAGACATATAGGCCTTGGCTTCTCAAAAGCTTCAATAAGTTCCATAAGTTCAACGACTGGAAACATCTGAACAAAGATGGGGAAGAAAAAAATCAATAACTAAATGCAACTTCAAATCAAAATCACAAAAAAGTGGTGCAATTTCCAGAGCAAGTAAAAAAGTAAAACTACCTCAATCAAAGATTCAATCAGAAACTCATTGTATCCATAGTATGAACCTAAATCCCTTTTAAGCTGATCGACATAATCCTTGCGTGACGCCCCTTCTTGCCTCAGAGCATTAAAGTTCGAAAGAACACGCACAACTGAAATAATAACCCAAATCTCGATATAAACCAAAGACCATTCAAACTAATAACAAAATATGTATCACACCAAACATACTCTCTTTTATCCTTCTCTGAAGGTTGGAAAGATCAGGAGGCCTATTCGCCTCTTCTTCAAGCTCCTGCGTTATCAAAAAAAAAAAAAATATGATAAAAAATAATAATAAACATTGAAAATTTCTTGTTAAGAGGATTGATAAATAAAACATAATGTCCCATAATCCAAACCTCTGGAGTCGGTAATGTGAACTCATCAGCTTCTTCTCTGATGTTAAGCTGTAATTCAGCTTCTCCATCAGCTTGTTCCTGCACCCTTTCCTCATCAATGGCTCTTGCTTTCCTTTCGATATCAGACTCGTCAGAATCTGAATCTGCATCCTCACTAGCATCTGCACCAGCATCCTCCTCTAGTCGAGAAATGAGTATAAGTAAACATTATAATAGATGTAAAGCTAATTAACATTAGAAAACACCACTGGTAAAGGAAGTACCTTTATCATCTTCATCCTCACTTCCGAGGAGTATATCATGGGCAAAAGGATCGTCACCATCAGATGACATTTCTGAAGAAGAGTCACCGTTACCTTGTTCTTCCAAATCAGATTCGTCAAGTTCTTCGGGTTCACAACTGTCATCTGAATCACTACTAAGCAAGTCTTCTTTCTCTGCTACTTTCTGTAAAGTCAATTCTGCCTTTTGCTTCTTCCTTGGAGGAGGATCTAACAATTTAGCACCTTTCTTTTTCTTATTGAGCAGAGAACCAGCCATTGAACTGCATAAAAATGTGACCTTTAAAAATTATCTCACTTTATATAGATGAGAAGAGAACAAATATTACAAGTTCACAAAGAATGTTGATGACAATACTCCCAATCAACTATGAACAGCCTGGTAGACGCTGACTGTTAACAAATCAACCGTTCAGATGTAATTCCAATTCACCCAAAAAAAAAAAAAGTTCACAAAAGAATCACCTAGCTAAAAAATATAAGAACACACGAAAACAAACGCATGAAATCCCAGAAACTATTAACTCCTAAAACAAATGCCCAACTACTTGGCCAAACAAAAAGCAAGAGCAACATGAACATCTAAAAAGTCCAGTAAATATCATTTTTCGATAATAAAACCCCAAAATTGCATTAACAAGCTAAAACGAAGACGATTAAGCATGACGGTTTCACAAAAAAGACAGAGCAAAAACGAAGATGAAGCTCAATACCTGAGCTGTCAGCTGCTTGAAATGAGTCGACCAATTTGAATGAGGGAGAAATCCGATAGCGTTTATATAAGACAAATTATCAGACCTCTGTTCGTGAGGGCTGAGAATTAGAAAGGGTTTTAGCTGCAGTAACGGGCCGGATCCCTCAACATGGCCCAACTATATATCCCATCAACCAAAGCCTAATCTAAACGGTACTTATTTGCTTTTAAGATTAGGCCTTAAAGCCCATGTCAGGAGCTCAAGCCCAGTGAAAAACATTCAAATCTAACAGTAGCATGCGTAATTTGAGTTTACAGTACAAATAGTTAATAATTAACTAAATTCTTCAATTTAACTAACGATTGCTACTATTTAACTTAGTATTTAAAACGATTTTGATTTACAAACTTCCTTTGAATTTATATATAATTTTATTAATTTTTAATTAGTATTAATAGATAATTTAGTTAGCTTTATTAATTCAAGATCAAACTTGGGGAAAACCGACTCAATCGACAAAGCCACATTCGAGTATCAAAAACAACATCAAGAGAAAAAGTGTCGAATGATGTAAATAGAAATTGTGCTCACAACATTGTTTTAATGAATAAAACTCAACTCATGCAATTATTTTTATGTTTTTACATAAAATTGTTGTAATAGTTTAGTGTCGAATATTCCGGTTAAATATTTCATTTCTTTAGTTGTCAGTAGAAATTTAATGGTGAAAACTGATTGGAACTTTTTTCATGAGTTGATGATGATTAAAGTTGAAAAATTAGTGAGTTGTGGACATGACATTCCTACCAAATATAAAAATTACAAACCAGCAAATGTTTTTCTTTCTTTTCTATATCTCGTCGCTTTCCTTCGAGCAAAAACCCAGATAAGCAAAAATTAGTCTCTTGCCGATTATTAGTTGGATCTTTTAGTTTCATATTTTAAAATTCACTTGCACTGCAATATATACAAATAAATTATTTATTTTACATTTAAAAATAATTGAATCGAATCGTAAAAAATTGCACAAGTCAATTTGATTTGTTAGTTTCTGCTTATGCTCTTTTATACATTGGAGTTCGTTCGTGCAAACCTGATTGAACCCAAAATTGAACTTGTAAAGAACAAAAATAATTACACTACATCGCAACATTTGAAAAATAGATATCTAACTAACAATTTGTTTTCGGAGTTTACATACCCAAAAAAATAAACCGTAATCAAATTGAAAATATTCTAAATTAAAATAATCCTACGATTTTCATTCCTAACTTGACCGAATCTTTTACCCTCTATTTAGCTCAATTTTGTCCATTCCTAACTTGACCGAATCTTTTACCCTCTATTTAGGTATTGGTTTGCATTAGCCAACATATTTTGTACGACTGGGGCGAGTCTTCCTTGGTAAATGTAAATCCTCACATAAAATTGATTTTTCTTTTCCCCCTTCACAGAAGACCACGCCTAATATTATTCTAAAAGAAAAATTTGGAAAATTTCCAAAATAATAATAATAATAATAATAAAAAGAAGTTTACAATGATAGCCAAAACTTTTTGTTCGGAGTTTTACAATTTCCTAACTCATTTGAATATCAATGAATAAACTTCCAAGAAGCTGGGCCACAGTAAAGCTATCAATACACAGTAAAGTATGATTAACCTTTGGTTTGCCTAATATAACCTTAAGATATAAACTTACAAAATTAGCAAATCAGATTACATGTAAAAATGACACTGAATTCAAGACATATTATTATTATTATTATTATTATTATTTTAAAGTGTGAATATTCAAATCTTTCAACAGTAAAAAATAAAAATATTGACACTTATTAGTAAGTAAGTCTGTTGAAAAAATACGTATGTTTTTAGCCGTTCCGTGTGCCCAACCGTAGCTTTACGGTACCTAAAAAATGGAGCTTGAAATTAATCACGCAACTAAGATATAAAACTTTCAATTTAGCAAATCATAATACACCAAATGATGACAGATGTAAAACCACACCAAATTCAACCCTTATTCTTATAAAGTGTGTACATTCAGATATTCAGTGAGATCAGTGTCCTCACCAGCAAGGTCGAATTTGCTTGAATTAGCCCTGCAATCATTTACCATCTATAATACACAAGCAATAAACACCACAAGCATTTTTTGTAATAAAAAAAAAAAAAGAAGAAAAACGGAAAAAAGAAAAGCAAAATTAATTAGGTTAAAAAGCAATTAATAATTTAACTCCGGCACCGTGTGGCGGTGGTGCACGACCGCGTGTACGGATTGGCCTCGGCGCCCGGCCGGCAGTTGTAGTACGACGCGCCGCGCCGCGAACAGGGGATATTGTTCGGCTGCAGCGCACCGTAGCTGATGTATTTTGTGGTGGCTAATATGCGCCGGTTGCTCTCCGAATCCAGCTCGAACTCGCCGCCATCGCCGGCCATGCACCCCGCAATCGATCCCCGGCAGGTCGCCGCCGGGATCCAGTCGAAGTCTTCGCCGGCGTCGGCGGTGTTGAGGAAGGCGGCCGCCAGAACTGCGGCGGCGATGAGGAAGCGAAGAAGGTGTGATTTCTCCATTTTGTTTTGTTTTTTTAATTGTTTTTTATGTTTTGGTGGTGTTTTTGTTTTGTTTGATTAATTGGCAAAGGCACACAGAGTGGACCGGCAGGCCCGTTTTAAGTAATTGTGGCGTTAAGTATTTGGTGCTAATACTCTCATTATTCACCAATTTGCCACTCCATTGCATTTTCTATTCCACAAAATTTTTGCGTGGAGTATCTATGTATTTGTTATACACTCAAATGTTATATATGTTTTTTTTAGTATAATGATTTTTATTTGATAGCATATAATTCTGTTAAATAAATATGATTATCTAATCATTAGCCTGCTTAACATTAATTTTTCTACTTTTTATTTGCTTGGGATTCACTTGTTTGTGGTCTTTAAATATTATTTATACACAATTAGATCTTAAAAGTACTTACATAATAGAAACAAATATCCCTTATCTCTCTATCATATATTGTGCTATGATCAATACGGGGTTGATCGCTAAATTTTAATTCACTAAATAAATTGTAAAACACACATTATTGAGCGAGAAAATTTTGTTTTGAATGAAATGAAAAAGCAAAAAATATTATATATTTATTTATGTTGTTTTTAAGAATATGTTATGAAGTATATATATTTGTTAAAAGATTGTAGCTGCCTATTAGGCAAGCTATCGTTTAAAATAGTAAAGTTGTCGTTATGCAGAAATAACGATTAAACATTGATTCTTATTATTAAAGTTGCTTTTATGCATAACAATATATTAAATGTTCTTATTATTCTAACAAATATGTACACTTTTTTTTATTAAAGGATCATAATAAAAAATAACATAAATACAACTATGATATTTTATAATACTAACTTAAATTTTTGTTTAAAAAATATGACAACAAAGAAGCGAATAAATTAAATATATGTATTAGGCAGCTCTAGAGTTGAATACTTCAAAAAATTGTAAAAGATTTTAATAATTTGTTCATATCAGGACAAGCCCAACAACCATCAAATAGGTGAGTTGTCCCAATCTTGAACCTGAGTAAATACTATTAAAATAACCGCAATTTAACCTGCCCACGAAGATTTGAATAATTTAATAAGAGGAAAATTGGGGTATCAGATGTGATTCCTGCAGACAATTGTGGCATAAAATATTGATTTAATATAGTATTTGTGACTAAATTTTTTTATGGCTTTGTTGTATATGTTCAAGAGCATCATCGTTGCTGTCGAGAAGTTGGATCCCTAAAAGCCAATGAATCTTTCAATACCTACCATGGAAAATGATATCCATCAACGTTCTCTCTAATTTGTTTATAGAAAAAATTAAAAGTAAAAGCCATTTCAAATAATAGTTAGCATAATTGAAAAAATAAAAAATAAAAATGATTCTACTACAAATTCCTCTTGACAATTGTTCCATTCTACAAATTGTAAATATGGAGAGATTAGTTTCACAAGTTTAATGTGACAGTAAATATCACAAGATCTTGACACGTAAGCAATAAGTGCACAAGTTAATATACCCAGAATAAAATGAAAAACTTTTAATCAGATATATCTAGTCAAATATACAAATAAAGTTTTTCAAACAAACAAATTTTAGATTTCATAATTAGCATACAAAATTACGGGGAAAATATGCACACACCTACTTTCATCAATAAAACTCCCCTTAGAAATATGAATAAAGTTTGTTCACTATCTTTCTAGCTTGCTCAAAAATGCTTCCATTGGAGGAATCTCCTTCACAATTTCTGACCAATCAGGCATTCCCTGAGAAGCAAATCTCATCATCATATATCAGCCTATGGGCAATTGGATTTTTCACCATTGGATCAACTGCACATTTTTTCTTGATCTAACGGTGAAAAACCTGGTCTCCGGTGTAGTCACTAGTAGGGTTAAATTGGTTCAGCTCAATTTACACACACTAACCCTAAAATTCAGACTAATTGCAAAAGTTATATTATTTTATCATGGCAAAATTGCCCTTAATATCACGACATTTTTTGAAATTGTAATTTAATCACGATATTTTCACTTTTGCAAATTATAGCACAATCTTTATTTTGTACTATATCACAATCTTCAGTTTGTTTATTTCTAGGGCTGATTTTCAGAACCCGTGCACCGATTTGCAACAAACTGATGATTGTGATATAATTTGTAAAAGTGAAAATGTCGTGATTAAATTGTAATTTAAAAAAAGGTCATGATATTAGGGGCAATTTTGCCTATTTTATTAATAAAATAATATATATATTTTTTTTCTGTCAAATTTACACCTGCCTAAAGGATTGTAACTGGTCTACTAAAATCCCTTTCATTGACAATATCTGTTGGTAATGGGACCTTTTGCAACACATGGT
>BKCP01000001.1:2892496-2907259 GCA_008636005.1 Striga asiatica
AGGAAAGAAAAAAAGAAAAAAAAAAAAAAAATTGCAATTAGCACATGCTTAATCAAATTAACAGACATTATTAGAAGTAAGCAATTAAACAAAATTAAACCAAATTAACATGCATGTATTGTGACTTACATTGAGTAAAATAAAGGGCTCCTTCTTCTGTTGACCGGTTAACAGATCTACATTAACTAATTCGTAGTCGAGACCTTTTTCAGCTAAGCAGATAAGAACTCTCTGTACTGCTGGTGAAAAAAGAAATCCATGGACCTTAATTGCCATTAATCACTGCTAATTAAATTGAAAGGAAATTAAACAAGAGATTAAATATTAAACGTTGTAAGGTTTAGTGAGAATGGTTGAGAAGATGATACGTTGAAGTGGGCTTTTATAGTGGTGGTATAGTTATATTTTATGACATAACGCAAAAAATGTGGGAGATAAATAAATTTGGATCATGTGGAGAGTGGGCAAGTTAAGGCGTTAATTTAATTTTATTATTTTTATGTGGACTTTAGGTAGGAGTGCGTGACAAGTTGCGTTATATATTTTTAAATTTTATGAATCGTGATTATGAATGATATAGTACTGTATTCGGGTTTTATAATCGTATTTCGGTATAATCGATCTTTCCTATCCTCAGTTTGATACAAAATATAAAATTAACTAATTTTTTTATTTTGTGGTTTTTTTTTTTTTGCNCGTATCGTGTTCATATTCTCTAATTATATTCGTGTTGTGTATATTTTAACGTTAATCAATCGTTCTTAATGAAGCAGATTGTAGAAAAATATATTTAAGTTAGTCAAATTTTCTGTTCTCCAATGTTAGAATAAGTTCATCATGGATTGGTGTCCATTAACTCATCATACATTTTATTTTTACAGTTTACGAATAATGAGAAAATTGCCTAGTCAAACGTTTATATAAAATTTAAAAACCACATTTTATTTGGCATAGAAAAGCTACCTTTGTTGTACCATTTATAATTTAAAAACCACATTTCATCATACTTTTGTTTTGCTTCTCATGATGAGCTTTGTAATTTGTATACGGTACTTATCTGCTGTTGTGAAGACTTGGTTGTCTTGTAACCTATTTGTAATTTATCTTTAAAATTTTGAACTCTGTCTCTCTTATGCACTTTGTGTATCCTAAAAATTTTATATGGCCTTCTTCAGTGACTTTGTTTTTGGGATTTAAATTAGATTCTGAAAGAAAATATCGAATAAATTAAGTGAAACAAATTGCATTTTCGTAGTTTGGGTATTTAAAGATCAAAACAAGTAACGCCTTGCACACACTCTTAAATTCAAGTTCAGTTGGGGTTGATTTATTTGGATGGAAAGGATTTGGTGGTGTGGATTTCAAAATTTCAAATCCAAACCTCCAAGCATGTTTAAATTGAAATAATAATAATAAAACAAATTCACTGATTGGTTTTAATAATTTTTTTTAAGTAATAATGAATTTTATATTTGAAAATAAGAAGGTATTGTGATGCAATTTAATATTCCCTCATAGTTGAACTTGTAGTATATTTGTTGTTTGTGAATATCAAAAAGACGGCTTAAAGAGAATGAAGAAAACGAAACAAAAAATCAAAGTCGAGGCACGTAATAGTTACGTTCTCCTTAAGACGAAATTACCCCGTAAAATACTCACGGTTAACAGCAAACGCCTCCAAGATACAACGACTTTCGACTTGTGTATAGTGGTAATTCAAATATACAAGCCTTCGGCAAACACTACTATTGTTTGGAACTCTCAATACTCAATGAAAAAATCAAGGAACGCAATATGTTATATGATCTTTGAAAAGTAATGCAAGAGCTCTCTAATTTTCATAATCTTAATGATTTCAAGTATGTGGGTATTTATAGATGTAGGGAAACACCTCAAAGAGGTTTAAGTGCCAAAAGACACCTTTTGGGACGTGTCCGAACGAGAACAGATGCATCTAGTGGCCAAAAGATACCTTATGGTCACCAAGGGTTGCGACCCTTTGATTTCCGCAGCCAGTTGCGCGCCCGTGCGCCGCGGGCTCGTATGAGCTCATACGGACTCGGAATCGAGTTCCGTTTTTTCCTACTTGTCCCAAACGAGCCTTTCTACAATTCTAGCATAATAATGCATAATTATGGCTCGTTTAGTTCGTCCAAACATTTGTCAAAATAGAATATTTGTGAACCCTACAACCTTTGAGTTATTTAAACTCAATTAATTAACATATAACACTTAGAATTAATTTCTCATTCACCTTAAAAAGATTTTGAGAATTTCCTAAGTCTTCTATTTACGAAAAGTAGAATCGTTAAATCGATACAAAACCAATTTTTTCTTACAGAACTAATCTTTTGTTCTTCAACATAGGAGTCTGCTTCCTGTTTTTATTTTATTTTTTCAAAAAGATATATTATTATCGTGTTTTAGTTTACGTTTTAGAGTATTTTATAGTAACTGTTAAATAATGCCAGCTTGCAAATAACGTTGACTAAGCAGACAACGCTATTGACTACTATTGTTTTACTAATACCATCAATAGTGATTTCTCATTTACCCCTTGAATGATTCGAATTCGGGGCTTATTAGTGTCAAGTGAAAAGTGCTGCCATAACTGAGCTACTCATTCTCATCTTACTAATGCCAACTTACAAATAAAGAATTGCAACTGTTTGTTTTGCCCTTTTGGAACTCATCACAATCAAGTAGCTAGAGATTTTTTTTCTTTTCTTTATTGACTTTAATTATGTTTAATTAATGGAGTTGGAGGATAATGCCAAAAGGATATTTGATCTGGGCCATAAATCATTTAATTCCTACTAAATTAATTAAAAATGCATTAAAATAATAGTAATAGAGATGTACATCTCTATTACCTGCATTACATAAACAAAAATATGACATTTCATTTGACATCACTTCACCACAACACAAATTTTGCAAAACAAAAAATTAAAGTCAACTCCCAACTTCGAATCGAAACAAAGCTAATAGTCTAATATCTTATTATTATTTTAATTTTTTTGATCGACAACTCTCGAGAACCAGTCAGAACGTAGTCTAACTTATTATTATTATAATCTTTTTGATCGACAACTTTCGAAAACCAGTCAGAACGTGAATTTGGAAAGAACCTTATGTGATGCAGGTCGGGCCAAGAGTTCGGAGCACCAAGCGTTCACATTCGGGCGCTCTTCGAACAAAGCCTTGACCTTTGTTTTCATCAAAGAGTTGATTATGGGCACATGATGAAGGTCAGCTAACGTAAAATCATCTCCAGCTAAGTACTTCGATTCTGCTAGACGCTTTTCGTATACGTCAAGAACCGTGACTAGTTGGGCCTCCAACTGCTCGACCAGGGCCTCGTCAGCGGTTAGGCCCTTAAAGGGCTTGACCCGGATTTCATAGTTGAGCTTTTGGCCTACCGCATCGAATCTATGGGCCTCAACTTCGGCCCAAACTCCAAGAATTGCAAGCTTCTTTGGGTCTTGGACTAGAAGTGGCGTCCCCTTGTCCGCATATGCATATGCTATGTATTTGGTTATAGCCCTTGATTCTAGGGTTCATGAATGGAAAAAAAAAAAAAAGAAAAACAATAATAATTTATTTGAAAAAGAGTAAATAAATTGAGTTATTATGTGATATAATGGAGTTATTTTATAACAATTAATGTTCTTTCACTGGTTTATTTAATTACTGTAAATTTAAAATATCTTACTTTTATAACTTTATTAGATAACAAATTCATATATATCATATTTACTGTAAAATAAAGTATTGAGTTTATTACATATATCATTTGGAAGTGACCCATATAACTTGATTAGAATAGAAAGTTAATTAGTTCAGAAATGACAAATCTCATATATATCAGTATAATGAATTGCCACCCCTAATTATTGCAATTATCAATAAGAGTCGGTATAATGTTAAGACAGGTAGGCATATTGTTTTTACAAATATGTATGTTTTTATTAGAAATATTATACTTTAAAGAATTAAAATAAACAATATTTAATAACATAAATATTAGTTTTTGTTCAAATAGTATAGTTCGACTTATATAAGAATTTGTGTATCAAACCAATTGACAAAATGTTTTTCTAACCAAGGAAATTTAGTTACCAAAGAGNAATTAACATGCATGTTTTGTGACTTACATTGAGTGAAATAAAGGGCTCCTCCTTCTGTTGACCGGCTAATAGATCTATATGAACTAATTCGTAGTCGAGACCTTTTTCAGCTAAGCAGATGAGAACTTTCTGTACTGCTGGTGAATAAGGATATCCATGGACCTTAATTGCCATTAATTACTGCTAATCAAATTCAAAGCAAATCAAACAAGAGACTGAATCAAAGATGTGAGGATTATTGAGAATGGTAGAGAAGATGGTACTTTGAAGTGGGCTTTTATAGTGGTTAAATTCAAAACAAATTGCCATTTATTTATTTTGTGGACTTTAGGTAGGAGTGCGTGACAAGTTACGTTAATTTTAAATAATTACGAATCATGAATAAGGATGATAAATCGTGTTATCTTATTCTATTTGTATTTTATAATGGTATTTTTGGATAATCTATCCTAGTAGGATACAAAATATAAAATTGAGTATTTTTTCTTTCTGCTTTTTCGCATTGTGTTTCAATATTGTTGCGTGTCGTGTATGATACAAAATATAAAATTAACTGAATTTTTTAGTTTCTGCTTTCTCGCATTGTGTTTCATATTGTTGTGTGTGGTGTTCATTTAGCTATTTATTTATCTTTATAATCATATTTCTCGTTATATTATATTCGTATTTGTGTTGTGTCTATTTTGATGTTAACCAAAAGTTCACAATGAAGCAGATTGTAGAAAAATATCTCTATTTTAGTTAAATTTTCTTTTCTCCATCGTTATTAAGGTAATCGTGGTGTCCATTTCATCATACGTTTTATTTTATATTTTATAAATAAATCAATTGGTCACATAGAAGAGTCTGGGGCCTGTACATTATATAATCTCAATATTCAAAATTGACAACTTAATGGAATATTAGTTTTCAGTGCGAGATAGTACATTTGTTTAATGCCAATAAAATCAGTTTAGAAATTCAATCACAACTATAAATTTCCTTATAAGTCTAATATTCATACAAATATTTTTAACTACTATAAACCGTTTTATTATTTTTACGTTGCATTAACCCTAATCATCCTATCTTCAATTTTATATTTTACCTAATTTTTTTGAATTTTTTCTTTCTCCATACACTTGTCCACTGATACTTAAGTTTTCTAAATGAAAGTATATTAAAGCCCTCGTTTATATATAGATGCAATCAAAGTCGCTCGTTACCTCAACTCATTTGCTAAACGAGCCGAGCTTGAATTCTTTCAAAGTTCATTTAATTAAAAAGCCGCCGAGCTTCTTAAAGTTCATTAGGATCTAGAAAAATGTTTTCACACATTTTTTTTCGAACTTTTATCTTAGCTTGGCTAGTTGAAGCCTGAGTTCATTTCATTTATATGGATAAACAAGCTCGAACCCATTTATCGGCTCAACTCAATAAAGACTCTGAGCTTGAGCATAAGAAACTCAAGCCAGCTCTAATATTTCACACACCTTTTCTCACCTTGTCGTTCCTGTTGTACTAAACTAACATATGTAATTTATGTTCACATACATCATAAAAATTAACAAACTCAAGACAAGTGGTGCAAAAAGCCAAAAGGTGAAAAAAAAACAATTTCTCCTCACAAGGAAGGAAACAAACAGGTGCTCAGGAAAAGGCCTTTTTTTGGTTGATCATATAAACTAGACAGTAAACAGACTATAATTCAAAAGAGAAAATCGGAGAAACAAGAAATATGGTAGTGTTAAAAAGAAAAAGAAAAAAAAAAAAAATCAAAGCACAAATTAAGCAGAGGGTAAATCATGCAGATAAACAAATCTTACAGGCAGCTTCTTTTCTCAACTTCAAGACTCCTTACACATCACCGGGTTTCAAACCCTTGGTTACATACATTTACATTGGATATTTACATTAGTGTGGTACCCAGAAATTAGCAGGAAAAAACACAGATGAGATGAGACAATGCATTACATCCTCGCGAATCGACCTTGCGATGCTAGAAAGATTCTTCCGGATTCAGAAAATTGTGATACTCCAATTGAATCATCTCCCCACCAGTTGCCTGGTCGAATTTGCATCTGTAGAAACTGCATAAAGACCAATTGTAGCAATCATGAGTTCTAACCGAGAGATACCCGTGGTTGTAAAAGACAACAGATTCAGACCAATGGCGAGTGGAGTGTACAATAACAAAAAATTACCCCCGACTTGAAGTTGGATTTAATTATAAAAAGAACTCACAGCTTGTTAGTAATAGCTTAAGGAGGTAGTTTCTATTTCGGGACATGATTAATTTTCCACACCCCTTAAACCGAGAATAATATATGAGTATGGATTTGATTGGTTTTTTTGTTAACCATAGTTAATTTTGAAAAATGTAGTATGGTTAATTGTTAGTGGGAATTTAAGTTTAAATTAAAAAAAATAATTAAAATTGATTTGATGTAAAAATAGGAGAGAGATGATGTGAAGTGATGGTTAGTTAAAGTTATGTGAGTGGGAACACTAGTGAATTAAAGTTGAAGTGATGTGTAAGAATGATTGGTTGATATTATTTAATTATATTTATATCATTGATGATATTGGGGTTGTGTTAAAGTTGAGTTAAGTANTATCCAATCACAGCCTAAAAGCAGAGTAACTGGATATTAACTAGAACAAGGGGGAATTTCCGGTTAATTGAGACTGCGTGTTGGTGTTATTTGACTAACCTTCCATCCAAGCCGAGAATTACCACTGTATTCTTCTGGTGCCCAAAAGCAACAATATACTGTGATCCTTCAGGTAAACGAAACTGGGCCACAGACCACTCTGAGCTGAAGTACTTGGGCAGCACTCCTAGTCATAACACAGAAGTATTAGTAATAATAGCAATAAAAAGAACATAACATAACAAATGGAATTATTTACAAGAACAGAGAAAGTTAAGCAAGAAAACAGAGCACTGAAAAAACAAAAACATATCAAAGGTTCCACCACAAATATGGTGCATAGAGCTTTGTTTTTCATTTTATTACATTGATAGAGATGCAGGAAAAAGGGTGAAGACACAGTGGATAGTTTACTCAAGGAACAGTTTGGAAAGAAATAAAATCGATGATGACATATGAGACGAAGTTTATGGGATTAGATGGAATACTGGGATCCTGGCACATTGGGTATAGAAGGCTACTCAAATTGTAATTTTACCTTTTCTTTAATTATTACCTTCTTATAAGTAATCAAATAAAAGGGAGTGAGGGAGTTCAGACAAGGCAACGGCAGAGATACCCTTAATAGCTATTGGGCATGTTATCATGCTGTTGGAAATAAACATACGTCTACCATTGTTCCACTTTATTTATTCCAATAAATCCTCCCCAATGTGAATTAATTTCAGACCCTTTACTCCTAACATAACTCTCAAACAACAGGGCTAGTGCAAATAAAAACTAATTTACTGTCTTAGTTTCCTTGGGACATCAAGTAAGCAAATATCATTCAACTTCATCATTTTTCCGCAAAGAACAGCCTGTGACGTAATTTTCAACAGAAAGAGCATATGTAATAAAATCATTATACCTTTAATGAAAGACAAGGAAGAACTTGAAGTCCCAACAGAAGGATTTGGTTCAGGGCTATTCGACCTTTCGCTTCCAGGATTCCCAGTGTTAACCTTAAGGCCAAAAACATGAACCGTGCCCTTATCACTTGAGACTGCCAGCCACTGAGCTGTGGGTGAAAATGCCAGACTATAAATTTCTGCCCTGTCTGCACCCCTCCGTACCTGCACCAGGTTTTCAGTGGATATTATTCTCAGGTATTTGTTGGCAAATGCAGACAAATCAATAACAGCACGAATAACAGAAGACAAAAGCAAAAAACAAAAACGAGTTTTTCACTACATCCATAGACATAACCGCATGAATAACTGGCAGCAATCACTAGGTACCCAATCCACATTATTACAACACAACATTATGACTAGAGAAATAATTTGAGATAACAAGAAAATATCTCTACAGAGAAAAAATAAATAAATGCAAAGGTTTCAGCCCCATTTACACAAATAGGTAGAGATCCAGAAAACAAATGATACATATAGATGCCATAGTCATATTTGAAACTTTTTGATCCATTCAACTACAACTTGTGATAGGATACAGTCCATCTGACTTCGACTTGTGATTGGGACACGGTGGCACTAGCACCATACACAATACATATTTAAAATTGCAATTATTTGCAACTCAGCCCATTGAACAAAGTTAAAACCTCTAATGCGCAGAGTATGACACACTCTTCTTGCTTCATCAACAAAAATCAAGCATATCAAAACCACACAGCATGTAGTTTCTCATTACAGCATGAAACAGTCACCAGGGAACACATTTGACTATAAAATCAAACTCAATCACATGCAGAAATGGAAAATTAATCATAGTTAAACACCCCAACACTGTACCTCCTGCAGTAAACTCCCATCATGTGTATTATATATCCGAACCAATGTTCCCTTACTGCTAGCCGTAGCCAGAAAGTTCCCATCTTGAGAGAGCGTAAAGCACGCAATCCTGGAATCATGAGCCATGATGAATTTAGTCCTCTTCGAAGCGTAATGCTCCACCCTGACCTGCCCCTTCTGCAGCCCCGGGCAGACCAACACAAACGAACCCGCAACCTGAGAAACAGCACAGAGCCCCTTGGGGTTCATAATCGTCTCGATCTGATGCAGCAGCTTCAAATCCGCGAAATTGTAGACGAAAATCTTCTGCTCGAGGACAACAATAATCCGATCCCTCCGCAACCGGACCCCGCGCACTTCCGACCTGAAGGAAAGCTCCCCGATGCAGCGGCTCTGGTGATCGTCCCAAATCATGACCTTGTTCAGCGGGTACTGTGGCGCATCCCCGCCGCCGACCAAGGCAAGGATGTTGCACCGGAAGAGCATCTCGACGGCGCCAACACCGCCGCCGTTCCCGTCGAAATCGCGCCGGAAGATCTCCCGAAAAGGGTCGCAGTTGTAGATTCGGAAGCCCCGGTCGGTCCCCGTGGCGAAACAGCCGTAATCCTGGTTGAAGGAGACGTGGAGGAGCTTGATCGGGCTAGGGTTTGAGCTCGGGTTTGGATTAGGGTTGGGAACAACGGAATCGTTGTCGGCAGTAGGGGCAGGATCGCGGCTGAAGTCATCGGAGACGTCGTCGTGGGGGGATCCGTCGTCCGGCGGCGGGTCCGGCTGGACGTGGTGGTGCTGCTGCTGCTGTTCGAGGTAGGGCTGCAGCATGGGGGAGATGAAGCTAGGGTTTGAGGTGGGGCTGGAGATGGCGGCCATGGGAGGGGATACAGGCGGAATTACGAGAAAAAGATTGGATTGAATTTGAGGGGCGAGAGGCTGAAGAAAGTCGATGGGAAATAGAATGAATTGGGGCAAATGGTGGGTATGGATTGACGATTATAGCCCTGTGTGATTGCCGGTCAGCCAAGGGGCAATAAGGTAAAATGGGACTGGGGAAGGAGAGAGTTTTGAATTTTGATATGAACCTGGTGAGTGTGTGGTTCGTTAATTGGAGGACACGTAACGTAGAATTTCCGGGTAAAAAGCTGTGTGATGTGGCTTCTTACCCACCAAAATAAAGTCTCTAACTCTCAAGTCTTCGGGTCGGATCTATTAGTGATGGGCATGTGGTTCGGTTAGAATCACCACTATACTCGAATCAAATCTTCATCTTTGCTAAATTTTGCTAAAAAAATACAAGTTTATTAATAATAAGCCACACGTAAATATTGAGCTGATAATTTATACTTGACAATTGAAAAGTTAGTCAAAACAAAAAATTTCGTACTAATTTTTTGCGCTAATTGAATATTTGTTGTAATTTTTTGTTAGCTGATAATTATTAAAAAATATTCCAACAAATACAGTTAAAGCTACATTGAATTGTGATGCTGCAAAGAATCTACTTTGAACTAGGAAAATGTGAAGCTTTCCATCTTCAACAGGAGCCAGCGCATGCAAGAACAAACAATCAGCTTCGCTTCCAGAAAACTTGTCAGAATCCTAATTAGTTATAGGTCATGCATGGAAAATATAAATCTATTGTTTTCATATTACATTGCTGCATTACAACAACGATAACAACACTAAACATTTGATCAAGCATGGCAGAGTGTATTTACCTTGTTACCCTCCAAATCTTCCTGACATCATATCTTAAATGTAGCTAAAATCAATGGTATGGAAATCAGAAACATATATTGAAAAGGAAAAAAAAAAATGTAGTCCAACATAATTACCAATAAACCTAAAATCATTTTTTCTTAAAACATATGGCTAGACTTGGATAGGATCATAAGAATTTAGAAATCACAATTTATCTCATCCAATGACATAGTTTGAGAATTTGAAAAGATAACACTTGATTATGCATTCAAATTTCGGTTTTTCTCCACTATCAACATGCATAATATTTTACTAGTGGAATTTCCTTTTGACTTGTAATAAACTAGTTCAACCCTTAACATGGAATAATGTGGTTTCAAAGGATAAATAGCATAAGCGTTAGGACCATTTAAAGTACGGGATCAAGTAGAAAACAGCGTTAGCACCACAATTTAAAGTACGGGATCGGATTCAAGTTGTTGTTTTTTTTTTTTAAATAAATAAATAATGGGAAAATTTTATACTTACACAACGAATTGTGCTTAATTGCAATCATACGAGAGGATAATCTTTTATTGCATCATTACCAAATGCATGGTATTTATTATTGATAATGGAACATATCAGTTACCAAATTAAAAAGATAATCCTTCCTTAATCCACGGAAATAATGAGATTTCAATTTTTTTAGCATTAGAAAAATAAAAAGATATGGTAAGTGTATATCCTAATATCTAGGAAGTTGGTCAATTCAAAATTGAAAGATATATATTCTGAATTTTAAACTTTATCATCTTCTAACGATACATAAAGCAACGCGATCAAGAATATCATTAAATCATAATGATATAAGCCCGTAAAATATACGAATTATACCTGGTAATTTTTGTTTTCGAAACTCTTTTTTTACTTACTTTTCGTGTTATTAACATATTGTTTTTTTTTTCTGTGTATTTACTAGATATTTTCTGGTTCAATGTGATATATACAAAATAAACCCGGTATTTTTTTTCCGAAACTCTGTTCTTTGTTTACTTTTTGTGTCTCGCGTTTTTTCATATATTTACAGTAAATTTTCTGGTTTAATGTGATTTTTTATTTTATTTTATTTTTTTTGTGTCGAAATCAAACGATTGTGATGAGCTAACGCTACAAAATATATACAATATATAAACATCGCATATACAGTTTTGAAAACAACTACAAAGTTGCAAAATCAAGATATTGTAAATATATTATACATGCACATATACATAATATATTCGTGTTATATACTTAATATGTAAATATCGCATATACACAGTCTTAAAAACAACTGTAAATATATCATTCATGCACATATATACATAACATAATCGTGTTATATACATAACATATACTTAACATAATCAAAAGTTTCAATATATGTCATTTGCGTTCGTCCTCCAGTATCTCCCTGTTGGGTCCCCGGGTCATGCCCGCGACGCCCTAGCCCGATTCGAAATCCTTGCTCGGACCGATGACGACTCTGTTTGCCTTCGCCTTCTTTTTTCATCTTCTTTTTTCTCCTGTTTCTTTTTTCTTCATCACTTTTCATCTGAATTTTTTTATTTCCTGTTTAATTGTCACCAGCAACCGCCCCGAAGGGCGACGGAGTACGTGCGCCACCGGATGTGGCCGTGCCCAAGCGTGTCCCTCTGATTCCTCTAGATTTGTTGCACATCGTTGGGGCTACAGATATCGATTATATTTAAATGATTGCGCAGATCACAATTGAAAAAAAGAAGAGAGGAGTAGAAGAGGATAATGGGTCGTTGACAGAGAGAGATGAGGAGGTGAGATAACGAAAAAGAAGAGAGAGGGAGGGGGGAGAGAGCGACGAAGAAGAGAGATAAAGATAAAGAGTTTTTCCTTAAAAATCTGTAATTGATGATTACATTATTTTCTAGTATATCTACAAATAAAAACATGAATTTGAGTAGAATTGCTAATATTTATAATAGATATTTAATTGTATAATAAAAACTGAAATTTATGGTGTATAGAGTAATTTTCTCATAAATAAAAATGAAAACAAAATCAATTCTTCATTAAAGGGTTTGACTGATATCTCGAGCTAAAAGCTCATAAATTTATGTTTAGGTCGACTTCGGCCCACTAACCATAATATAGTTGGACTGTAATGGGGGCGTTACTGTAATGCCCAATCTTAACTCAACCTTTTGAGCTTCAAAAAGAAATTCTTATGATATGTTTTTTCTTAAAGAAATCCTTAGGTAGTTATAATTTTTTAATAAATATGAATATTTCAATATTGGAATATCACTTTAAAAAAATATTAATAAATTTATGATAATTCATAACTCCATTTTCGTTCAAAAAGTATAAGTGATCGACCTCAGACTAACAACAACACTTGTGCTAAAAGTATATGAATGAAATGAATGAAATTTTATAATAACTCTCATTTTTATTTTAAATATTATGCTACTAATTAAGTGTGAAAAATAGTGTAATGTTTTGAAAAAAAAAAATATATCCTATGAGTTGAATTTTAGTTCATATCCATATCCATGATAAAATCCCAAACCATTGACAACTTTGACAGAGTGTGGCCCACTTAATATAATGGCGGTGATATACTTAGACATGGCCAGTCAACGGGTCCGGGCCCGGCTCGGCCCGGCCCGCCGGGCCAACGGTCCTCAACACCTTGACCCGTAACCGAACCAGAAAGTGCTGATGAACCGGCCCGGAGAATTAAAAAAAAAAGACACACATCCGCCCAATTTTGGACCGCGACCCGGCCCGGACCGGCCCGAACCGCCGGGACAAAAAAAGAAATAGAGCCAATCGGGACCGAACCGCGGCCCTTGCGGTTCGGTCCAACGAACCGGCCCTTATCTGGCCGGTTGCCCGCTGCCATGTCTAGATATACTCTTTGTGCATGGATCCTCTGCATCAGCCCATGAACCGGCCCGCGGCCATGTCTAGGTATACTCTTCGTGCATGGATCCTCTGCATCAGTCCATTTGTACACCCCTTCACGATACTCGCTATACGCCATTGTACGTTTCTAAGGTACAATGAAAAGAAGCACATTGCCTTCATAGAGTATTGACTAATGATTTGAAGATGGTTGCTTTTAGGGTGAAATGTGGTTTAAAATATTGTTCTCTTTTTTGTGATTTTATCTTTTACATAAGTAAAAAAGGTCTCAGATTGTATACGGTGTTTTAAATATTGTATCGGTGGTCATATCGGTCTAACCACCGATACGCGGTATTATCGATCGAACCGGTAATATCGATGGTATTGCTGAATTAACAAATATAATGATTTATATACATATAAATAAAAATATATAATATCAAATGCAAAAAAATAAAAAATAAGTGATCATAATCATTAGTTTCAGCTTCTCAATGAGATAAAAATAAAATATTTTAACTACCAATTTAAATTTTATTTTTTTCAATAAAAAAATTTAAATTTTTTTAATTTTTTTTATTAGCCGGTATTTTGGACCGGTATTTTGTGGTTTTTACGGTATGATCCCGGTACAAACCGGTATAACCGTAAATCCGGTTTTGAGTGTAATTGTACCGTACCTATGACCGGTATCCGGTATTACCGACTGGTACGGTACGATATTTAAAACATGGATTGTATATATGAAAGCAAACTCCTCAAGGGGCCAACTTGACCAATCTGATATTCTTGAATTGGAAATCAATAAATTTAGTAGGAAATAAGTGAAAATGTTATATTGCGATTAGATCAACAATTCACTTGTTTATACTTTATAAATAGGCTCATCCTCTAGTTTGTTATTTCCAAATTTAAATTAAATTTGAGTTTGTTTTATGAAATTTAAGTATAAAACGTGTCAACTAAGTTAAAAATGAATTTATTTTGTTCACGAAAGCTACTAAATGAAACGAGTCATCCGTAGATTCAACTCTTTAAGGTTCAAGCTTAAAAAAGCTAAGTTTGAGTTCGTTTAGTTAATGAGCTTCATCCATTAACACTTATAAGGCTTAAAAAATAATTTGACTTAATATTTTGAACGTTTAACAAATTTTGACTTGATAACAAGTCACGTTTGAGTTTTTTCATTAGTTTGTTAACTTAACGAGTTCGAGCTCAATCCTGACTCAACTCAGTGCTGGATGAGAACTTGTGGTATTTGAAAAAAAAAAGTGATTGAATGAGAGAATTTGGTAAAGGGCTTCTATTTAAGACTTTAAATTAATTATGAAATAAAACAAACACATTTCCAAATACTAGGGTTGTTAGGACTTAAGTGTTAGAGAATTATATACAAGTTACACATTTTAAAAAACAACGTAAATAATAGTATCACATTTGTCAATAGGAGTATTTACCACATTTGTCAATAGAAGTATGCCTTTGTATTTAAATAATATAATGATTCAACCCACTTAAATTATGCTACACAAATATTTGTATTTTTCACTTCCACACATATATATATATATATATATATATATATATATATATATATATATA
>BKCP01000001.1:2908882-2931610 GCA_008636005.1 Striga asiatica
ATATAACTTAGGTTTTTAATTGTTTATAAAATATGGTTCTCACACCAGGACTAGTTTTTATTTGAATCAACCCATATATATATATATATATTTATACTTTTACTAATTTTGACAAATTATACTTAATTACTATCTTGTATATATCACTTCCAAGTTCCAATGATTGTTTGCAAGACAAACAAGAAATTCAATAATTTTCATCAGCTTATTCATTAACTAAACAAACTCCCAAAATTCAAGCAATCAATCATCAACCTTTGGGAAAGAAAAAAAAAATCCAATTAAAAATTCAAAACACATGCATGTGTGTGTGTTCTATGTTTATTCTTTACTATAATTATCATTTCCTTTTTCTTTTTCTATTCTACAAGGTTTTTAATTGTTTATAATTGAAAAAAGTTTGGTAGGATTTCTCAATCACCTGTCCTCTAATCAACAGCATATAATATAAATAAAACAAAAAATAAAATAAAATCATATAACTTAAAGAAGACCAATCTCATTAGCTCCCTCAAATACAGGATAATTTCATGGCCCATTTGTCCTCCTCCAATCCTCATTTTTATGGTCACCCAAAAAAATATATAAAAAGCAAAAACAAAAACTCAACCTTTGAGGTTATCCTAAAAAAAGAAGACATTTGTCAAAAATTATTTTAGCTTAGATTTCCATATACAGTTACATTAATCTAATGTCAAATGTTATTACAGGTGATCATGATTATGAGGAAAGCTTCTCATCTGGTGAAGTCCAAAAACACGAAAATCGACAGCTTCAAAACGAGTCGACTAATAACAATATTTGCTCAACTTTTCATCAACAATTACAGCCTCTTAAGAAGAAAAGAAATCTACCAGGAACTCCAGGTAATTTTTTTCATAATTGCTAGGAGATTTTAAATGACATTATTGGGTTTTTTTACTATGGTGTTTTGGTTTTAATGAATATCGATAGNTGTGAAATTGATTATGAAGAAGATGATGAAAAATGTACTGGTGTTTTGTTTTTTAACTTGAATTTTGACATGAAGATGAATAGATGATGATGACGATGCATTTCAGGTAGAGTTTAACGAATAAACATTATTTCATGTGTGTCATATACTGATCATATATTAAGAAATAAATAAATAAATAATTTATCAAAAAACCACATATAAAAGTGTCCAATAATTGCCTTGAATATCACAATAATTGCAATCTCCACACTGTGCTTGATTGCACCTTTTCCCATCAACTACTGTATCTCCTTTTTAAAATTGGATTTATATATCAAACTTAAAACATTATCAGAGTTTCAATTTGCAGTACATAAGATCCACTTATCATATTTGAATTAACACCATATACAATTTCATACATAAACGATCATAATGTTATATATGTACTTTCTTTAAAATTTAAACGCGCTGAGCTAGTCAATTTTCTCTAAGATCACAAAGAATTACTCGATTATATATATCTTTTGTCTTTCTAATTTATACGATCAATCATCACATGTTAATTAGATCCAACGGCCGAAGTTATTTCCCTCTCGCCAAAAACCCTCATGGCCACAAATCGGTTTGTGTGCGAAATTTGTAACAAAGGTTTCCAAAGGGACCAAAACCTACAACTACACAAAAGGGGTCATAATCTCCCATGGAAGCTAAGACAAAAAAAGACAATTACAAATGAGGTTAAAATTAGGCGAGTTTTTGTTTGTCCCGAGCCAACATGCGTGCATCACGACCCCTCTCGTGCTCTTGGTGACCTAACCGGGATCAAGAAGCACTATAGTAGAAAACATGGGGAGAAAAAGTGGAAATGCCAAAAATGTTCGAAAAAATACGCGGTGCAATCAGATTGGAAGGCTCATTGGAAAACTTGTGGCACAAGGGAGTATAAATGTGATTGTGGAGCTGTTTTATCCAGGTTCAAAATCAAGAAATTATAATATTCATGCAGTTTTTTTTTTGGCTAAGTAACATTGAACATTTTCTTTGCATTTAGAATTGAAGGGACCTAGCTAGTTATGAAATTTTAAGGTTTTTTAAAATTTGAAATCAACAATTATTCTAAATGGACAAATACACCCTCATTATTATTAATTGTTGTTGTTATTATTATCATATTCACAAATGTTCTTTTTGTTTCTCCTTATTTTTTAAACTAAAATATATATTTGTAGAGATTAAGGTGAGTAATGAACAAATTGGCTTTCTAAATGAGAAAAATTATGATTTTTTAGTAAATAAACAGTTTTAGTTTATAATATGAAAAATAGCTTAATTTGATTACTTTTTTCTTGACTGCTTAATTTGATTACTTTTTTCTTGACTTTGTCTCAATTTTTTATTGTGATTTTGTCCACTGATCAGGAGAGATAGCTTTCTAGCTCACAGGTTATTCTGTGATGCACTGGCCCAAGAAAATAGCAAGGTGAGACATGGCATAACAATGGGCTCAACGGCCCAAGAAGCAGAAACCCAAATGACTGATTTCATGCCCATAAGCACCAACGCATACACTTCCATAGGCGTAACCGAATTCAACAGCCCATTCAGGCCCATGCATGTGGCACGCCTGCTATCTGCCACGTCATCATCAGACACCATATTCGGCAGCAGCCCATTGAGCATCCATAGTTCATCATCTGAGCTTCAGCTCAGCGCAAATCCAGGCCCATCAAGCTACAGCTTTAATCCAGACGACAAATTGAGGCACATGTTTAGCCCAAATATGCCGGCCACGGCCCTTTTACAGGAAGCGGCCCAGATGGATGCCACAGCTTCAAACACTATGCATTTCCCCATGGTGCAGGAGACCTTGGACAACATCATGGCGGGCCCGAACCTCTTGTCTGGGCCTGGATCAGGGCCCACAACCAATACTTACACATTCGACAAATTTCTGCAGAGGAATACAGAAGATACGGCCACCAAGCCCTTCGAAACAATTCTTTACGGCGGAATTTTGATCAGCGACCAAAATCCGGTGGCCGGGTTCTTGAAGAATGTGGTGGGGGCACAAGAGAAGGGTAATAATATGATGGGAGAAACTCCAACAAGCTTAGGTGGAAGTGCAATGGCTACCGTCGATTTCTTGGGGCTCGGTGGATCAGGACCACACAATCTGCTGAGTGATGGGCAATTGGATCTGGAGAATATGAATCAACGGTCGATGCAAGCAGACACTATTAATCAACAGCTGTCTCATCCTCAGGAGGGATTTGACAGTGTAAGGGACATATTACTGTAATTATTAATAATATAATATTAATAATAATTCATGTAATATGAAAGTGATAAACTCATTCAGTACAATTTCCAATTGTTTCAATACTCCCAAGTTGAATGCCAAAGAAATTATTCTATTCAGTAAACCAGTCTTTCTTTGTCACAAACTGCCGACACATATACTAGTGATTTTGGTGACAAAAAGATACCAAATTTCATACTTAGTACATAATTTAGTCAAAAATGACCAATTAAAAGCGCATCTTAACGGCCTACTTTTTTTCGAAACTCGGGCATCGAGCATCCAAGTCGAAGCTGAATGGACACGTGTATGACTTCTGGCACAACCTCCACAATCGTTTTTTCGGCCTCTTTTGCAAGCTCTACAGCCTCCCTAGATTTCGAATCATTTGTGGTAGAGTAAGTCGAATTGTAGAGACGAGTAAAAAATGGGGATATTAATATTATGACAAGCGATAGATAGATATTGAACTTCACCTAATTGACGAGTCCAATGGCATCGAGACTTCGATTTCAAGAAAAAGTTGCCGTTGAATCGAGTGTCGGGTAATGCGCTCAACTTCCATTTTCTGGAAGCCATACAAAATCGTGCAGCATAAGGATAAACGGGAAAAAAAAACAAACAATAAATAAACGATAAAACGATACTTTAGATACAATACGTGTCTGCTAATGTATATATATTCAAATGTCCCAGCTTACCTCTGAGAACCTGGAGGACAAAATTTTAGAAACTATATCTTCAACATCAGTTTGGTCCAATAATCTGGTATTGTCATGATGATCTGAGCTTTTAACATTTACTTGGTGATCACCATCACTTCCCGAGATATGTGAAGTGGCCGGCTCTGAGAAGAAAAACACAATAAGCAAAACAAAACCAAGCAAATCGAGATAATGTGGCATGCTTATTTGTAAATAGATATACAAAAGGCCAAAGGATATTTAAAAACAAAAACTAAAACAAGAAATACATAAAACAAATGTTAATTATTCACCAATGTGTATGAAAACTTCCGCTACTTCAGGATAAGATTGCTGAAGCTGACGCCGAACGTTTTCACCAATATCATGTGCAGCACTAACACTGGAAAAGGGATCTACCTGTATAACAGAAATCAAAATTTTGCTTAATACCTACTTTAAAATGCGTTGTACTTAAGTATTAACATTGCGAAAATTTGTTATGAATGCATAAATTAATAACACAATCGTAGAGAGCCAACAAAACCTCAACGTCTACATCAAGATAAAGGGAAGATCCCGCTCGTCTTCCTCTCATGTGTTTGTATCCCTATAAATTTGCAACACACATTTAGAGTGAAAGAGAGAAAGCTATTAATTGATGCAGTGTTTTCTGTTATTGACTTGCCTTAACTCCCTCAACTCGAAGTATAGTTTGTTTATAAGGTTCGAGTTGTTGAGGCACAACAGCAGCATCCACCAATTCCAAGATACTAAACATGAACATACGTCAAAAATGGAATGAGACACTATCATACTCTAGTTAAACAGAAATCATCTTCACACATGTAAAGATGGGAATATTATTGTTTTTGAAATAAAAATAGAATCTTGGAAATGGATAACGGTGGGCAATCTTTCACACGAGAGAGAAATCCTTCAAATAATTCACCTTGCAAGGGATTTATCTATGTTGGTTCTGTTCAGCTGGTTTAGTAGAAGACATCAGTTGAACACTGAATGAACTATACATCTAGTAATAGCAAAACATGTATGAAACAAAAATCTACCTTTCATAACCACTCTCGAGTCCAGCTTTCAATATCATTCCAGAAACGAGAAGTCCAGCAAGAGGATCAAGGAATCGAACCCCGAGAATTGATCCACCTAATTTTTTGCAAGAAACGATAAATCTTCACAAACTTTGAAGATTGCACTATATGACAATGCAAGCCACTTACAGGCTATGGGTATATATAGTCAAATAAAAAAGAAAAAAAAAATAAAATAGAAACAAGGCAAGACAATCCTAGCAGATAAACTTGGAGCAATTGCAGCCCAAATTTAGTCTCATGAAGAGGCCATATATCTATCCTCAATATTTGAGGAAATATATGAATTTCCCTTTCTATTTTCCTCTGTTACAAGCACATTTTAACTGGCCGACACAAACAAAACATCCAAAGAAAGAAAATAAATCTAATGCAGCCATTAAAGGTCCCAACAACGAATATTTACCAACCCCAATGAGAGTAACGACTGATGAAACAGCATCGGCACGATGATGCCATGCATTCGCTTTCATGAGCCCACTGCCCGACTTTTCACCTGCCCTCTTCGTTATCCAGTAAAGCCTTACCAACACAAAACGTTAAGCAAAAGTCAATACCAAAATCATACGCCAAACAGATATATCAGAAAAATGTGGGCAATTAAGAAACTAAAACAATTGAAACCATGTTTTACCACGTAAAGTAATAATACAACTTAGTAATATACAGAATTATTAGATAAAGACTAACAAAGAAGAGACAAGCATAATTTTAAAGAGACAGGAGGAAAAAAGACAGACTAAAAGACTAGTCTACCCCTCTTTAACAGCTATCGATATTATAGTCATGTTTAACGCTAGAACTGGATGCTCCATATCGATTTCATGGTGATGTCCGCCATGTGTATGATTATGATTCAAGGATTGATTGACTATCTCAGGAGCAGCTGACCATATGTCCTACAAATGCAAAAACAAATTTACTTAAGGAAGTAAGGATTTAAACTGCAATGCATCCTTTTCAGAATATACACAACTAATACCATCAAGACATCTAATGCATGCCAAGCAATGCCTCCAGCCGTTGCCAAAAGCATGGTAGAAATTCCAAGTGCTCCTAAAGTCTCAAACTTGCCATGTCCTGAAAGATGGAGAGCACAATGAACTTCCGAGTATAGATAGTCGAATTTTTAGAAAGTTAATACACACCAAAAAATTTTGGCACGCTCTCTGTTCATAACCAAATATATATTCACCATCTCAGCGTAATATTTCGAATCCAATAACCAATTTCTTAGTTACAAACTATTGATCAACAATACATGAGCTAGACCAATTACAATTTACCAACTACATTTGGGTAACAGAGAGAGTAAACAGAGGGATGAACAATTCTAGTACGGCCTTCATCAGTTGGTTAAAGCCTCATCCAACACATCTAATTTTTCTAACATGAGAAAACACCAACTAAAAGAAAAATCACTATGACCTGAGGAAAATTTTAAGCTAGAAACATTTAGAATGAAGATTCAGATCAAAAGTGACCATATGGATGTTCTTTATCCTTCGGCGCTCTCGCCGCATTGAACGACAACAGTGCCACGCCACTCAATACCTGAAGAGACAGACAGAGAGATGCCCAATCATGCTTTTGCTCAAACACAGAAATCAAATTCATCAAACCAAAGAAAATCTCCACAAAACCATACCACATCCGAAATCGAATGAGCAGCGTCAGCCACTATCGCGGTGCTGCCGGAGAGATACCCAGTGACGGCCTTTCCGGTGGCCAGCCCGATGTCCGCCGCCAGGCCCAGCCGGAAAATCTTTTCGCCCTCCTTCCCCGGCGTGGAATCGCGGTCCCGGTGCGAGTGGCCCACGTGACACCGCCTCCGCGCCGTGAAATTAGGGTTCCCAGAACAATCGGACCGATCGCGAAACCCCGAATCCCAATATGCACAAGAATTTTTCAAAATGTTGGAATCCAAGTACGTTTTAATTCTTGAAGCCCGCGATCTGTGAATTGGGTTCAGGTTTATCAAGAATCTAAAACCCATTTTCTTCTTCGAGAGTGGGTAGCTGAACGAGTCGGCTAGCAGCAACAGAAAGCCTAATGGAGGAAAAAAAGTTAGGAATCAAACGTCGTTATGTGCGTACGATATAAGCGAAAGAAAAAATGGCTGTGTTCTATTGTTATCTGAAGGCGGCGGTGGGCACAGCCGCACAAGCCATGCCACAAAACACAAATTAAGAATGATTTTATCATGTTTACTTATTAATTAATGACTAACCTTACGTTCTAGTGAATTGATTACTAAACTGTACTGGTCGAGTAAGCCCCAAAGTATTTGCAGATTATTCAATTTCCAGGGAGAAATGTGAAGAAAAAAAAAAATATAAGAGTATTTGTTCAAATTGCAGACTATTGAAATTATTAATGAAAAATCCATATTTTAAAAATAAAAAAAATCGCAAAAGGTCGAGGTTCGGTTTTAGATGGGGCCCCAGGTTAGTGATAATGCACACTCTCGGATTAGCTCCGATAGCGGCTGCTGCTCTCTAAAGCCAGCAATTTTTACACGTTGACCATCCGGGCCTTGACAGATATATACATTATGGACCCGCGAAGCCCATAATCCGTATATCTGTCACGACACAATTCAACCCATACACGTGGCCCGGTGGGGTGCCCAACACCACTCTCACCGGCCGACAAAGACTTCTGGGGGCACCCTGCCGACCGGCGTCCTTATGTGTATATCTTAATATAAAACTCACCGCCGGGGACCAGTTTAACGGCTCCCCTCAAAGGGGCTAAATCGGTAGCGTGCGCGCACCAGATCTGATGCCCCCATTAAAAACCTTCCGTCGCCTTAATGCCCCCGCTTGGGTGACAGGTAAGAGCTACCCAACCCGGCGATAATTTGTCTTGGGAATTGGAGTTATAAAGTAAAATGATTATTATTCTTTTTCCGATGTGGGAGAATAAGTATGTCTATTTTGAGAACTACTAACCACAGGCCACATATATCATGNAAAAAAACACTAAACAAACGAAACTCCCAATACCGAAGTGAGATTTTTTTCCCCCTTTATTTCCTTTGCCGTTCACTTTTCTGCCAAAAAATCTCACGACCCAATTTAATTTACGGAATCGAAAACCCAGGAATTATTCTTCCTGATCGGATTTAGCTACTCTGATTTCCTCACCTAACAACAGAAAAATTATTAAAAAATATGAAATTTTATTTTATGACAGTGGTATATATGCGCGCGCGTGTACCAATTTACACACGGGAAAACAAAATCAAAAATCACAAATTTTGAAAGGTATATCGTGGGAAAATGGATCGTGTTAAGCGATCTCGAAGCTCAAAACGATGAGTAGAAAAGAGTAGAGAGAGGAAACAAAGAATAGAGAGAGAAAGCAAGAAAGAGAAAAGACTCTGGTTTTAGTGTTCAACAGCAGCCGCGTTTTGTTAATGGAAATTTCTGTTTTTTAATTTTTTGTTTTGGAGTGAGATTAATCAAATTATTCGTATTATTTTACCCCTCGAAATTGGAAAATCATCTTGATTTTGGAACGAGCCAAAGAAGACAAAAATTTCGCCTGAAAAATACTTTCACAAGCCGCCAGTGATAATACATATATGACATAAATTTACAGCAAGGAGAGTTGGTAAATTGTAAATGTCCATCTTATGCATATTCTTCATAAGCTTGCAATTCCCATTTCCTGATGCATAAGACCTGCAACCACCAAAAATCTTGTTAGCACCAAAAGAAAACATTTTAGAAATAAGTCATAAAAAAGACTTGTAATTCCCATTAGTTAGCAACTACACAATTGATCAGTATAGAAAATTTAGAGACTCAGGCAAAATTAGCGGTTAATTGCATATATGCTTCATCCAGAATGAGACTTCTCCAATGGCTCCCACCCCAAATTTCGTGATCCCGGAAACGCCTATCCCATTTGCTTATAATTGACACCCCAAAAAAATAAAAATAAAAAACTCGTACACCTTCACGAATCACTCCCAACATCTACAAGAGATAAAAATGAATATGTAATTATAAAAAAATTTCGGATATGAAACATAAAATAAAATAAAAAGGTCGAGGTTCGGTTTGAAGATGGTCCAATGTCCGAGGGCAATTTTATAGCAGTCCCCAGTGGCGGCTGGGTTGTGCTGCTGCTCTGTGAAGCCAGCAAGAGCTCACGCGTCAACAACTGTCCGGCCACGCGCACACAATCGAGCAAGCAGTGAAGAGCCACCCGCACTGTGCAGTACCGGCTCACCGCAGGGGAAGAACCCCTATAAAGGGAACAAACTGTGCATAGAGCCCGGGCACAAACCACCTTCAAAATCTTACGTCGCCTTGATGCCCCGCATGGGTAACAGGCCCGCGCAACTGGACCCGGCGAAGTGTGTGCTCGGGCAGGTGCTTCATAAACAATAATTTTTATTGTTATTTTTCCGATGTGGGGCCTTTTCTTGAGAACCGACTGAAAGTCAACGCTGGGAGGAGATTTGTTCAGCTCATGGTCTTTTTATGACATGTGGCGGTATTATAGAGTAGCGCTATCAAGTCAGGGTGCTAAATTCAAAATAATAATAATAGTATTTAAAAATGTTTATTCTGAATTTTGAAATACTTTTCAAGCTTAGTTCATTTAATAAATGTTTCTATAATTTATTTTCTTTAATAAATATTGATTTTTCGATTGATATAAGTCACAAGAGTGTATGTGCAAATTGTATACAGATTGTTCAATTTCAATCTTTCATATTGGCAAAAAAAATAAAAAAAAAAATGAAAGTGTATGTGTGCAAATCGTATACAAATTATTCCATTTTAATCGAGTTTTTCATACTTAATAATAAAACATAAGCACAAAATGTCCAACCAAGAGACTTGTGCAAATTGTACACACATTGTTCAACTAAAAAAGGGTTTGAGAAGAAACGCTCAATTTTTCGAGCTCTTACTATAAACGATCCTCTTCAGGATAAAAGAAAAAAAAAAAATTTTGAGCTCTTGCAACGGTTAAATGATCCTCTTCGGTTACTTCGTCCAACAATCCAAGAATAACAAAAAGAATAGACTAAAAAGAAAAAGTTTTTCGAGCTCTTGCTACAACGGTTGGTTGAACGAAAAAAAAAAAGACAAAATATAATAAAATGGTTGAACGAAAAAATAAAATAAAATAAAATAAAAAGGTCGAGGTTCAGTTTGACCCGACTGTTGACTGCCACATGCGTCTTGTGGGGAATTCGGATGTCAACAATCGTAAATGACGACTAATTTGATTTACTATATATGAATAGCTAGTAACAAATCAAAGATTAAAGAATATTAGAGAAAAATGTTGGGGCTCTAATGTCATGTCATCTGATTGATTTTCCAAGTTCAGTTGGTTTATATATGCATTTGTATATGGTTGGGATAATAAATAATAATAATAATTTGTATCAGCTTGCTTGATTTTGGAACGAGCCAAAGAGGACAAAATTTCGCCTGAGAAATAATGGTAGATACTTTCAGAAGCCGCCAGTGATAATACATATATGACTTAAATTTACAGCAAGTAGAGTTGGTAAATTGTAAATGGCCATCTTATACATATTCTTCAGAAGCTTGCAATGCCCATTTCCTGATGCGTAAGACCAAAATCTTGTTAGCACCAAAAGACAACATTTTATCCAGAAAAGTAAGTCATAAAAAAGACATGTAATTCCCATTAGTTAGCAACTACACAATTGATCAGTAGAGAAAATTTAAAGACTCAGGCAAAATTACCGGTTAATTGCATATGCTTCATCCAGAATGAGACTTCTCCAATAGCTCCCACCCCAAATTTCTTGATTCGAAACTAGTATACACACACACACACACCTTCACGAATCACTCCCAACATGTTCATATAAAGAGCGAAATCAACCGGGGGTCTACCTACAAGGAACTCTGATTGTGCAAAAAATAAAATAAAAAGGTCGAAGTTCGGTTTGAAGATGGTCCAATGTCCGAGGCTAATTGTGCACATTTAACGCAGTCCCAATGGCGGCTGTGCTGCTCTGTGAAGCCAGCAAGTCAAAGCTCACGCGTCAGCAACTGCCCGGCCACGCACACACATTCAAGCAAGCACCCTGAAAGCTCACCCGCATGCACACACATGGCCCAACAGCGCTGGACACCCAACGGCACTCATCAGCCAACGGACTTGAAGAACCACCCGCAACCACTCACCGCCGGCCGACAGGCTTCAGGGGGGCCTACCGACCGACAGACAGCAGCGGACGCACCCCAACACGCCCATCAACCGGACGAGCCCGCCGAGCGCCAGCTTGTCGTGTCACTCACCGCAGGGGTACACCCCTCCAAAGGGAACGGTGAAAGTGCGTAGAGCCCGGTCACAAACCACCTTTCAAAACCTTCCGTCGCCTTAATGCCCCCGCATGGGTAACAGGCCCGCGCAACTGAACCCGGCGAACATTGTGGTCGGGCAAGTGCTTTATAAACAATAATTTTTGTTCTTATTCTTTCGATGTGGGGCCTTTTGCTGATAACCATCTGAAAGTCAACGCGGGGGAAGAGATTTGTTCGGCTGATAAGTCTTTTTATGACATGTGGCGGTATTATAGAGTAGCGCAATCAAGTCAGGGGTGTTAAATTCAAAATAATAATAATACTAATTAAAAATGTTTATTCTGAATTTTGAAATACTTTTTAAAGCACTAATTTGGTTTACTATATATGAATAGTTAGTAATAAAAAATTATTAATTTTTCAATTGTTGACGGACGTTTCCGGTCAACGGTTAAAAAGTCAAGTAATGGAAAGAAAACGAAGAAAAGACAAAGAAATACGGTTTAATCACGATTTTATTAATGGGTCACGAGGTCGGCCTCTCGTACGAGGTCGGCACTTGTGATGTACTTATATCGTTTACAAGAATTTCTTACAGGTTCTTTTTAGAGAGAGAAAATATGAGCTCGAGTAGTTGGGGATTCAACAACCTAAAATAAATGAAGTAAGTTGCTATTTATAGTAGCTTTTAATGGCGCACTGTTCGGGTACTGTTCAGCGATCTTGTCGTACAGTAGCTCAATGGGACAAGCCGGCGCTTTTCTGACTGATTGGGAGTGATTTCCGGATTCTCTAATCATTGCCTGCCATACATTTAATGCGAACGTGGGCTGCATTAAATGCGGACACGTTCTGACTGAGTTGGTCGTCCCATCGGCAATCATTCGTAGACAAGTGGCATTATTTTATTGTGTCCGACGTCGTACTTCTATCAGGAGCCGCCCTTGCGAGACTTGGAACAGGGTGCCGATCTCGTAGCTACAAGGACGAAGTGCCGATCTCGGAATTGGTTCCCCCCACCGTCCCAGGCGACTTTAACTCTCATTCAGCTCGGCACCCACGTGCGGTTTTGGTGACCGGCTTCTCAGGCTCGGACCGGCACCTACGTTGGGTCCGGACTCGGATATCAACATCAATATATTTATATTTTAATTTGACCACGCTTTGTATAATTTTAAAAATATATCCATTGATTGTAAAGAGCTCCTAAACATATATATACCATGAATTGACAAGTAACTAAATTACAAATTAAACATGATTTTCGTATAATTACTTAAGTAAGACTAACCTTACGGTCTAGTATATTGATTTTTTCGGTTCATATAAGTCACAAGAGAGTGTGTGCAAATTGAATACAGATTGTCCAATTTCAATCGAGTTTTTCATACTGGCAGAGAGAAAAAATAAATAAATAAAAATATAAATATAAATAAAAATAAAATTGAAAGTGTATGTGCAAATTGTATACAGATTGTTCCATTTTAATCGAGTTTTTCATACTTAATAATAAAACATAAGCACAAAATGTCCAACCAAGAGAGTATTTGTGCAAATTGTACACAGATTGTTAAATTTTAATCGAGTTTTATATATAAAAAAACAAAATCTCAATTTTAATTGAATTTTTCATATCAAAAAAGTAAACACAATCACAGAAAAAAAAATACAATCACAAAAGGAGAATGTTTTTTTTTTTCGATGTGAGTGAAATAAGTACGTCTATATTGAGAGCAACTTGTCAGTCTCATTATAGCGTACCTAAAAAAATATTAGAGAAAAATGTTGGGGCTCAATGTCATCTGATGATTTTCCAAGTTCAGTTGGTTTTTATATGCATTTGTATATGGTTGGGATAATAAATAATAATGATTAATAATTTTGTAGCAGCTTGCTTGATTATGGAACGAGCCAAAGAGGGCAAAAATTTCGCCTGAGAAATAATGGTAGATACTTGTACAAGCCGCCAGTGATAATACATACATGACATAAATTTACAGCACAGTAAGTTGGTAAATTTTAAATGGCCATCTTATACATATTCTTCAGAAGCTTGCAATGCCCATTTCCTGATGCACAACACCTGCAATAACCAAAAATCATGTTAGCAGTTAGCACCAAAAGACAACATTTTATCCAGAAAAGTAAGTCATAAAAGACTTGTAATTCCCATTAGTTAGCAACTACACAATTCAGTAGACAAAATTTTGAGACTCGGACAAAATTACCGGTTAATTGCATATATGCTTCATCCAGAATGAGACTTCTCCAATAGCTTCCAACCCCAATTTCGTGACTGGAAAAACGCCTATCCATTTGCTTATAATCGACCANGCTCCTATATACACCTTCACGAATCACTCCCAAACGTTCACCTACGCGAGGTATAAATGACTACTATGTTATTTCAGGTCCAGATAAAGTCATACTCCAGCCAATTATTCTATTTCTCTATTAGTCCAAATGGAGGGAAAAGTAAAGAGCGAATTCAACCGGGGGCATGAGCACAAATTGTGTGGCTAGACCTGCATGCACAACATAAGAACCATTACACAAAAGAAAGACTGGAATATTGGAAAGGAACTCGAAGATGAAAAGAAATAAACCTGAGAATGCAATACACCGTCACTTCATTATATTTTTTTTCTCAGGATATTGGAGTGTCAACAAGGCCACTTCGTTGTTATATGCTCGACAAATATCATCAACACCTTTGTTCTTTATCCAAAGCAGCTTCGTATTAAAGAATGAAACAGGCATGGGACAACTCAAGCTTATAACTGTACAGTTTCTTTTTTTTTTCTACAAGGTTGAAGTTTTCAACGGTTGATGGCGTCCATTGCAAACCGAACAAGCCGTAATAATTCCTCAACGTCCTGGAAATTAAAATCCAGGGCCTTTTTCAGTGAATTGAGACTCTCTTTATTCGACGATTCACCGAGTTTTGCAGTAGCGGCTGTGAATGCAGTTCTTGATTTCCTCGAGGCTTCCATTGCAAAGTTAACATCCTGAGCCTGCAAACAAGTAATGCATAAAGAAGCTTTACTCACGGCGTATACATTTTTTCCGCAACCGCATATCATGTGAACGTGTCAATTGATATAAATATACTGAGATCAATTACAAACATACCCTTATGATATAATGCCAAAACAGGCGCATTAACGTATTCATCACAGATAAATTGGTTTTTAGCAATTAGGTCAAACCTAAAGGATAGTTTTCTCAAAACCATTCCATACTTTGATGTATACGTAACGATATACTTACGAAATTCAGTATACGCAAAAAACCAGAACGATTGCGTGAAGTGATGATATGGCTTCCAGAAACTTGAGGGGAACCCACAGCTTTGGGTAGGGCAGCCTTGTCAGTAGTTATTTGGTGGTTCAAGTTATCAACATCAGATGCAGAGGAAGAAGGAGATTCACCTAAATGGTAATAAATTAACAGTAATAAGAACCTACAAAGTTGATGAAGGTTATAAAAACTAAATCAGCGGATCGAAAAGAATATTAACGCAACCCCAAAATCTCATCAAACTACTAACAATTCACTTGGATACACAAGGAGTATAAATTTACATCACAAAGGGATCAGTTGATGATATAATGAAATAATATCTTCTGCATACTCATATCGTACGAAATTGCAACCTCAAGAGGGATATAGAATGGACAATTTGTGAGAAAAAATCTGAAGGAGTTCTTTGCAATTTCAGAATATAAATGGATTTCTTGCAATTAGACTAAACCTCAGGGGTGTTATTCATCTAAATTTACCAGGAGCAACAATTTGCAGAGCTGTTTGCAACTCATTCCGATCCCTACTTGCACTGTTATGTGACGAATAAACCACACGCAAGTAAGCAACCTCCATGCATTTATAGGCCAAAGAAGCAGCAGCCATGTCCTTTGACCTTTCGTATTCATGGGCACAAAACCTAGAAAAGAAAAAAATACCATTCAAACAATCAGAAAGCCTATCCACTCACTGCATTTCCATTTAAAGATTAATAGTCACAACTAGTTTGAGAAATGAACTAAAAGGTTTTGAGAATTATCCATAAAGAACACCAGAAAATATCATGATGGTTACAACCACCTGAAAGATTTTGCCATGCGGTACGAACTGAACAAAATGCAAATTCAATTTAGACAAGGGAACATAAACTAAGCTCCAATTTAGGAAGCTACTTACTCGCAGAGTTTGGCAGTGCTGCTATATATATGCATCGAGTGCATTAAATCGTTATGCTTCGTGGCTTCATTGCTTCCATTTTCCAACAAAGAGGCTCCATGGAGAAACTTGAGTGCAGCTTGGAAGTAAAATCCAATAGTTTCAGTGGATCCAGTATTCTGAAAGAGAGAGAGAGAGAGAGAGAGAATGCATTTAACTAGCATTGCAAAAATACAGAAAAAAAATTACTCCGTAATCAACAAAAATGAGAACAAACCTTAAGACGATCAGCCAAGTGTTTGAGGTCCTTTGCCTCTTTCAAAGCACTGTTAGCCGCGTGACTAGACGAATCCCTTCGAAGAGGACTTGGAGCATCAATATCCCGAACTTTATGAGAATTGGGAGTAGAATGCCTCATGGGCTGGCCATTCGAGTTCTCAGCTTTCATTCTCTGATTTGGTGCCTTTTGTCCTTCTCCATTATCTAAATCTAGCGCCGAGTTTTTCACGCCATTTTCTTTCTGAGCTCCAGAAACAGGCTCAGTCGAAATTCTTGCTAAGGGTGGAAGTGAGTGTGATTTCCCATTCCCATTGGCCTCTGCCTGGTTGCTTTTCCTGGGTAATTTCTCATGAGCTTGCTCCTGATGAACATTATGCTTCTTATCCTGGTTTTTCATGACATCCTTTTCCTCATGGACAAGCTTCTTTTGATTTTGTCCTTTACTGCTCTCACTTGGAGTTCCTCCAGCGATTTCATGTTTTCCAATAAACTTCTCACCCTTACTTGGAGTCCCAGATTTATCATCACTTCTATTTTTCCTACTCTTAGGTCTCTCGTCATACACATGTTCCCGATGCAAAGACTCATGAGAAGAATTTTGAATTCTACCCAAGTCCGATCCAGAAGCACGAGCCTTGTCTTTCAAATGTGAAGACAATCCCTTCCCGGGCTTTTTCTTCTGTGAACTCGTTTTTTCTTCGACCTTGCATTGCTCGGAAGAATTCTTTATGCTTGCATATTTATCAGCATGAACGTCAGTAACAGGATTGCTGAGATTGAGAATTTCATCATTTTTCACCATTCCTCTTTCATCTTCACCACAAAGCTCTCCATCTTTTTTCATCTCCTTATTTTTATTTGACTTGATTTTATCAGTGTTGGGATATCTTAAAGGAGATGAAGACACTGATTCAACGGGGGAACTTTTAACTTCCTGACCAATAGATTTGTTCTTATGCGAGCCGGATACCATAGACGAGCTTGAATTAGCAGCCACTGTAGGATTTACAGAACCCATATCACTTTTCAAATAATCTGCTGCCTGGGCATTCTTTGACAATTGATCGTCTTTGTGACTCCAACTTCTTCGCTCAGTTTCTACAGGGGCTTTGCTTCCATTGCTATCTTTCCCCCCAGACTTTGAAACTCTAGCTTTCTTTTCTTTCCGTTGGTCATTCTGTTCTTTTGCTTTCCGCTTTCTGATAGAATCCTTTTCATCACATTTTTCTGGAAAAAGCAAATCATTGACTGAGGAAACTGGAACGTACTGTGTATCTGCAATTGCACCAGGAACCATATCCTTTTTTGCTCCACTTAAACCTGTCTGGCTGTTATATTTACGCTCATCATTCCCTAATGTATTATTCGAAAAACTGGTAGACAAACGACCTGCTTTTGAGGAACTACCACCATTGTCAGAAGTCCAATAGTCGTCATCGAGTGGTAATTCCTCACTTTTTATTCTCTTTGAAGCTCTAGAACCTTCCATATCGGCCTCTCGCTTGCTCCTTATTTTTAAGTTTGTACCTGCGGATGTTATTCGGCAACGAACCTTTAAGTTCACAAAAATAGACTTTAAGAAGCTGAAAAGAATAAACAAGTACTTTAGAAGTTTAGCTCCAGTTATATAAATAAGAAAAGTCCAGGTTACTTCATGATATATACCTCTATCAGAAGAGTTAGAAAGTGATGGCTTTTCTTTCTTATGATCACCGTACTTCTCGACCGGCGAGTTCTTTCCGCTGTTCAATTTACTTGCCTTACTAGATGTTCCGAGGCCCTTTTTACGTGAATTTGAAGAATAAGTGGAACCATCTAGATTGTTTGAACTTGCTGCCTTCACTGTTCCGTGTTTTTTCTTCCCGTTGAGGATCATGGTTTGAGAAGCACGATTCTGGTTCTCCTGAACTGGATACCTAGCATCTGCCTTGCCCATTTGCATAGAATTCACAGCAGAGTTATTATTAAGCTGACTGTGTTGGGACTCGGAAGTAGGGCCCGGAATTAAAGCAGCGGGATTGTAAAGGGTTCTTAAAGCATTAGTTGTCTCCTCCTGAGGGACGCTGCATCTATTCATTCCAGGCCTGTGGAATTGCCAAAGGTGTAAGTTTCTCGTATTGAAGAATTTTTGCGCAAAAAATTCATCCATATTTCAGGCTACGAATTACCAGTCAAGGATTAGTCTGATAGTAGAAAAATAAATTATTATCAATTTCAGGTTTAGTCTAATCACAAAAAATTCCAATCATGTTTCAAAACACAAATATTCCTTAACATTTATTTCTCTTCTACAAATTGGATGGGGTGTTTGAAATTCTAAAAGATAATCACGCTTAACTACGACGTTATTTTTCTTTCTCTGCAATTAATACTAATAATAATAAATCGTGAAACAGGAAGGAGTATGAAGGTAATCAACACTCACAGCCAGGTAAGCATCCGACAAATCCATTTATCGGGAAGACTCGAAACATTTGTTCCAAGTGGTAGGAGTCTCCACTTTTGGCACTTATCGCACTCGACCCAATCCTCCTGCACCAAAGGAACACTTCCAGATGGAGCTTCGGAACTCAGCCCATTTCCATTTGGAGGGGCCGACTGAGAAGCAGGCCCGAGATAGTTCCCCAGGACTTGTGGTGGCAGCTTTTGAGAAATATTTACGTCAATTTTCTCTTTTGACATGGGATCATCAATTGATCCTCTTTTCCCATCAACTGGAGGATTTTTCAACCTTCTTGGGGACTTTGTTTCGCCTGAAATCGACTCATTATCCTCATCTTCAAATTCCACGTCCCCGAAAAAGTCCTTATATCTGTCTGTGGGTTTTTTATGATCCTTTTCAAGATCACGCGAATCAATTCTAGACGAATATGCCCCTTGAACGCCAGTACTGTTAGCCAGTTTTTGTTTTTTCTTGCTCCCAGTGGATGGTTTCGCAACAGCTGGTTTTAGACCTTCCTCACTTTCTCTTCCCTTAAAGACGATTGGCTCTGACTGGTCAACAGAAGGGCAAACTGAATTGTTACTGACAAGGATTCCTCTTTTAGATTCAGAAGTTTTGCCCATCGCACTCAGCTTTCCGCTCGATTTCTCAACTCCATCAATAGCTTGGGAAGATTCATTATCCAAATTATCTTTCACTAATGAAGAGAATGTTTCTACCTTACCAGGTTCAAAAAGGTTATTTTGAGAATCCGATAGAAGTGGAAGTTTCAAAGCATTAGAAACAAGATCCTCACATCCTAAAGTGTCGATCTCTGTTTCTTTTTCCTTCTTCATAAAAGAACCTTTACTGTGATCCATATTGCCATTTTTTTTATGATTCGTCAATTCCACAGAGAAAACATCACCCTTCTCGGACAACTTCGACTTTTTCTGATTGCACTTACTGAAATGTGACCCATTTTCCAACATCCCAGAACTTTCTATGCTTGCCTTGTCCACTGTTTTAGTTTCGAACTTCCCTCTAGGCTTCTTTTTCTCTGTCAGACACGTCAGATCTTCTGAAAGAGGTGACAAAAGTAATTCACCGGGAAAGGTTGTCATGATCTGCTCCAAGACACCCAGCAGTAAGAAGTTCAAAATCAATTCGGAAAGATAACGTTAAGTCCATATTACCCAACAAAATCTCATATAAGTAATTTAGGATAAAATTTAAAAGTATTACCTGTAGAATACTGGTGGGTGATGCCTCTGGTGCCTCCGTGAGTTTACCAAATTCTCTTTCGCTAGTTGTAGGACTGTCATCCAACGAGGATGATGGAGACACTACAAGACCGAGACCACTATATATTTCAGTGTTTTTTTGGGTCGGCAAATTTTCAGATCCAACTTTAATTCGGACCTTCAGGGTTCTCTGATCAGAAGAATTTACAGACTTCTTAACATTTCCACTTCTTAAGCTGGATTCTTCAGCAGGTCTAGATGGTAAATAGCTATTATTATCTTTCGTAGAACTTCCAATTGCTGCAGCTTTTACTGAAGCAACACGGGGCCTTCCCAATGGAGAAGCACTTGACGAAGCATGTGGGTTTCGTCTTTGCTCCTATTAGGCCAAAAGTAAATATTTCATGTCCCGCCAAATTGTAATTATTTTTATTTTCTCTTTCTTTCTTTCTTTCTTTCTTTCTTTTAAACACACATACACACACATGAACGACAAGTACATAGATTTGGATGTACGAGTATCTACCTCGACTTGTAACCTTTTTGGGGATTTTGGTGGGTCATGATTATGATGAGCTTCTGCCGGACTCTTTGTATGAGACCAAGATGGCGACCTCTGATAAGTAGGCAAAAAAGAACCGTAGCCACCGAATTTCGCTCCTGTTACGTATTCAAGTTGTTTACGGTCAACACTTCGCACATTATCAAACCACATTTATTTTCAGCCTTAACTTTACATGATTGGTAGCATGCTTCTCAACTTACCCAAATTCTCAGCTGAAACACCGCCTTCAAAATCTTTCTGGAAATGGCCCAAAACGTTTTGGAGTTTCTCCCCCTTCAAGTTTAACACAAATTGAGGAACATGAGAGTCGTGTTCTATAATTAGGAGCGAAAATTACAACTATCTTGTCATTGCTAAACATGCTCTCGGAATTTAGTTACCCGGATTGAGTGAATTAAAGGGTAAGTGTTCCAAATCATACAGACGTGTAGCACGCACAACTACCCGTCCGAACAAATGGTAACTAATTAATCGCAGTGAAATAGCATTAATGATCTTCGCCTATTTAGGCAATTCATAAACTGAATCAAAACAATTAAACCTAGCTAATCAATTAACACTATACAACCTAATCAACGGCGATTTACTATGCAGGGTCACCGTGAGGAAAAACAAGGTCAGAATCGATTCAACTACACAATTTGAGATTCAACATCAAATTGCACAAACTAAATAAGTGATCTATCTACACAGCACAAAGTGTGAGGATGCAAACAATCAGATCCTTACAATGTAAGAGAGAGCAATATCAGGGTCAATGGTGGAATCTTGAGCTTCATTGTTACAGCTCAGAGCCTCTCCTTCTTCAAGCTCAGCCTCTTCCATCTCTAATCCCAATCCTATTCTCTTCCTTCCATCTCTACTACCCACAGATATCATGGAAAAATAAAAGGAAAAATTAAACAAAAACACTAACAAACGAAACTCCCAATACCGAAGTGAGATTTTTTTTTCCCCCTTTATTTCCTTTGCCGTTCACTTTTCTGCCAAAAAATCTCACGACCCAATTTACGGAATCGAAAACCCAGAAAAACCCAGGAATTATTCTTCCTGATCGGATTAGCTACTCCGATTTCCTCACCTAACAACAGAAAATTATTAAAAATTATGAAATTTTATTTTATGACAGTGGTATATATGGGCGTGTATCAATTTACACACGGGAAAACAAAATCAAAAATCACAGATTTTGAAAGGAATATCGTGGGAAAAACGGATCGTGTTAAGCGATCTCGAAGCTCAAAACGATGAGCAGAAAAGAGTAGAGAGAGGAAACAAAGAATAGAGAGAGAGCAGGAAAGAGAAAAGACTCTGGTTTTGGTGTTTAACAGCAGCCGCGTTTTGTTAATGGAAATTTCTGTTTTTTAATTTTTTGTTTTGGAGTGAGATTAATCAAATTATTCGTATTATTTTACCCCTCGAAANGTATTTTTTACCCCCTCGAAATTGGAAAATCATCTTATAAAGCCTAAACAAAACGAAATCCAAATAAGAAATAATTTAAACTAATAAGCACAAATAAAATATGGATATATAACACAATTATTTATAAGCAGCTGGATTTTTTAATTTTCAAAGTAATAACCTTCTAATCTTTTAATATTTGGTGATTTTTTCATACGAATATATTCATATGATAAAATAGTTTATTATTAGAACATTTAAAATTTATTTTATATTTTTTAATGAATCACATTTTATTATAATTTTGTCTTCCTAATTTCAATGCCTTATAAAACATAAGCTTTCAGTAACTACTAAACCGTCACACCATTGTGGTGATTATGGCCACTTAAAGATTCTTAATTAAAGGGACAAATGACAAAAATAATCAATGAGTTAAACCAAACCATAAAATGAGATTTTGAAACTACAAACATCCACATTGAGGAAAACTACTTTGTTTTTCATATACTTAGATGCATCAATCATATATTTTCAACATTCAATAATAATTCCTACCTTTTCTTTTTTTTAATGTCATTTTGACTTTTTCAAAAATTAACCAAATAAATGACGTTTTGGATATTTTGTACAAATTTTTTCATTATTACCATCATCTAACTAATAAATATACTACATCTTTTCATATTCACTCTTCATCTTCTATCAAAACATCTATCTTTATCCTCATTAACAAGGATTATTATTGGCAGAAAAAAATCTTAATTATTGTGCAATTTTTCAAAACGACACTTACTAAAAATAGGAGAGAGTATAATACTAATACAATACATGTATTACAAGGGTGTTTGTTAAGAAATTTATATTTAAAATTTAAAATAATAAAAAAAATAATTTTATTTTTCAAATACATTTTTGAATAATTATATCACTATTAATATTTAAAATGACACACATTACTTATACGATTACCGTCTTATATTATATTATTTTTTTAAAATTATATCACTTAACATTTTCATAGTAAAATTGATTTAAATAATTTAATTTTTTAAAGTAATATTAATAGACATTTCATTATAAAGATAAATATAATTACTTATTTATTTTGTATGTACAATATATGTATCAAATTGAATCTCATTAAGACATGATTAAATTGATATATTATGTATAAAAAATTGATAATAAATAAAAATTTGTTAGCTTTTAAATCTACTTATAATTTAAGTTTTTAACATTTTCATAATTTTATTAGAAAGATGAAGAAAAAAACAAAGATTGATAAAA
>BKCP01000001.1:2931991-2959147 GCA_008636005.1 Striga asiatica
TTGTTGTTGTGAAATTCTAAGAGGTTTGATTATACCACTAAAGCTAATTAACTTATTAAAAATTGCTTAAGAGCAATAAATAGTTTAAGAAAATTTTTTGCAATATACTAATATTTTATATTTATTAAACTTATATATATCATCTAGTGTGAATTATAATTGGTTAGCTTTAGTCATAACTGTTATATAATAAAATAATTAAAAACATGATTACTTTAATTAATCATTACTAAAAAAAGTCACTAAAAAAAATGCCTTCTAAGTTCAATTTAGTAATATGCCTTCTAAATTCAATTTAGTCGTTGTTTTGAGTTGTTTTCTAATCTGAAATTTTAATATTTATTAATATAAAGTCTACGTTTAGAAAAAAAATAAATATTAACTTTTTGCAATTGACTAAAGAAGTTTTTTCAAAGTCTGATTTGAATATTTTCTGTTTTAAAGTATGGTCAGTAATGATGACATTTATTATCATCTTATATCATCTATATATATATAATAAGAATTACCATTTACCAAAAATAGTAGCAAAAAAATAGGTCAGAATTTAATACAACCTATAAATAGTAAGTTTTATTATTTTTTCTATTTTTTTCTTAAAAAATCATACAACATCAAAAGCTACCTTAAATTTTTGACTTTAGTTCATTTTATTATTTAAAAAATCCGGCTAAGATTTATTAAGTGTGTATGTCTTTATTTTTATTATTTTTTTTAGAAACAACGAACAACATTAAAATCTCGGTCTCTATATTTATAAAATCTCAATTTAAAATATAACAAAAATTTTAGAATCTCGGTCTTTATATTTGTGCCTTTAAAAAAATATTGAACGCTAAAAATATTCTTTAAATTGGATATAATCAATCAATTAATCTTAATTTATTGAAAATTACTATGTTTATTTTTTTATTAATATGCATAAAGTAAAAATAATTAATTCATCTTTAGATATATAATTTATAATCTTAATATATTATCATTTTGTGTAGACATTTATTATATGAAATATAAAATATTTTTATTTCATTAAATTAAATATATTTAAATAAAATAAGAAATTTTCTTCGGATCAATCGCGTGATTGAATTAGGGTACTGCCCAGGTTGATTGAATTACTTTTAGGTGATATTTAAAATAGTTAAAAAACTTGACACAACTTGGTTGGTCCCAAGTGACTAAGTTATAATCAGTTCGACCACACCAAATCAATTATTGAACCAAATATAAATTTTTATATTGAAAATATTTTATTACGTGAATGTGATGTAGTCCAAACTTCAAGTAATTGTATTGACAATAAAAGCGACAACATGTTTAATGATTTATGAATATTAATATATCATTTTATTAATATTTATGTAAATTAAATAATATTTTATTATATTATTTATTAATGTAGAGTAAATATAAGGTTTTCAGAACTGGACCGTCATCGAAACGATCAAGTTATTTTATTAAATCATTTATGGTTTGTTCAGATTTTAATTTATAAATATTTTAATATATATATATATATATATTACTTCTTGTAATAAATTTAAATAAAATGTGTTACATAAATATCTAAACAATTTATAAATTCAAATGTTTAAACTAATTGATAAATCACTATTTTATTTAAAATAATTTTAAATATAACAAAATTTATTTAGAAAATCGCATCGATCCTACCAGTCCAACCGACTGGTGTTGACGGATTCGAGAGCAAATATTTTATTTAAGCGAACTAGATTGGTTATAAACCGGTTCTCGGTCCATCCGGTCGGACTGTGTCCAACCCGGTTTAATTTAAAAGCAATAGATAAATCATGATTAATGTTATTTATATATTTAGTTTATAATACAATCCTAATATTGTTTTCCCGTGCATAGCACGGGCCACGCACTAGTTGTATTTATCTACGTTTTTTTATTTGAAATATTACATCGCTATGTTGCTTCCCAAAATATTTTAGTAATCCTTTATATAGTTTACAAATTAGTAACGTGGTGCTCTAACCGTTATGCTAGTTTGATCTTCATATCTTTAACAAAATTTAAGATTTTTGCAATGAAACATCATATTTTTGTTGATCTTCATATCTTTAACGAAATTAAAGTTTTTGCAATGAAACATCATATTTTTATTTATCAAAATATGACATTTTAATTCAAATATATATATATATATATATATATATATATCCGTTAAAAAATATAACTGTGTAATTGTTTTCTGCTTAATAAGAACTTTAGGTGGTACATTGGTTAAACGAGACTTAATAGTTGAAGTGGCAAATTAATAACATAGAAAAATTTACAATCAACACACGTGTTACATATCAAAAGAAATTTATGAGTTATCCACCGCTAAAATAAAAACACGATAGGTCTAAACTCAAAATATAAAACATAATTTGGGGCCCTTCTTTTTTTGTTGAAGGTAGGCAAAAACACCAATACAAAGTTTCCACTTGTGCTGACTATTATACCCCTACTAATATGTGGCCATGAAGATGACACAAAACACAAGTAATTAAGTTGTAGGAGGACTCCATACGGAATTTAAATTTACTTAGGTAAGAATAAATTTCCATTACTAAATTTAATTATTTCCTATATACATTTTTAATATGCAGATACTGTCTTGAATGCCTGGCCAATGGGTTCTTTCCACATGGTTGCATCATAGAGGGATAAATGAATCAATGAAGGTATCATTCTTTTTTATGCTCTTATTAGGTAAGAAGATCCAATTAACTGTATAAAACCTATCTCATTCAATAACAGACATTTTAGAAGTAGAAAAATGAATAAAAAAAATGTAAAATTATGAGTTTTTTTCACATGCTCTGTCCGTATAAGTCTAAAAAGCAATACGATTATCATCTATTTTCCACATCTTTATTCAGCGTTAAGTCTAAAACACAATAGGGTTATAATCTATTTTCTAGCTCTTTTAATAAACGGTGTTTTTTTAGACAGAATATTAAATATAAATATATTAGGCTAGCTTGTAAAATAATTAATGTATTATCTCACTAACACATTTATACTACTATAAATTTGATTTTAGTATATATATTTATTTCTTGATATACGAGAAAATAAGAGTTTTACTTATTATTGTTCACCATATAATACTTATTAATTATTTTATTATAAACTTTATTGTCATATAATGTCATTATTATTTATAAAAGTTATAGAAGTTGTACGTCTTATTTTTTCTTTTTATTTTATGTAATGCAAAATATTTAATGCACGTTAGTATTATTTATTTATGTAATCAATTTAAATTATGTAAATAAATTTAAGATAAAATAGTGTATAAATATTTTACAAAATGTACACACATGTTTTTCTAAGAATTTAATTTTGTGTACAATTTAAACAACTTTGATTTAACAAATGCCAAAAACACAATCCCTTCTGTAATCAAGATTTCTTTAATTTGCATAAGGATTTATAGTTTATTTAACATATTCTGCAATGAAAATTTTACAAGAATTTCATTATAGAAAGAAATAATCATGGTTGACAATAATATACAAATAAATTCTAAAGATTTGGTATTTATTTCAACCATTCATTAGGTTAATGTTTCTTGATTTTTTAATATCATACGCACATAATATGGTATATCGGTCTCCTGCCAAATGTTAATCTCTATATCTAATTATCTATAATAAGAATAATCATTTACTAAAAAATAGTAATAAAAATTTTAAGAGAATTTATTATATATTTTTTTTGGAAATTTTTTGAACGTATGCATAATTGATTCTATATACACGTTTTTATCTTCACAAAATTAAAGATGACATTATCATTCACAAAGATATACAAATGTTAATTTTGTTGATTCCATATACACGTTTTTATCTTCCCAAAATTAAAGATAACATTATCATTCACAAAGATATACAAATGTTAGTTTTGTGCGGTGTTTGCTAGGATTCGTTTTAAAACTAACCACACACTATATTTTTAATTGTATCATATGACGTTAAAAATGTCATCACAATAAAAATATATCATATATGATTCTTATGATTTTTATGGTAGAACTTAATTTTCCTACAACCCTACTCATCTGCCGCATACTTGAATTGTATTTACATTGGTAAGTTTGAAAAAATAAATCATATTTAAAAAACAAATATTCATTAAAATATCATAGTTTTTATACTAACTTATGAAATTTGATATTTTGATACGAATTTGTGTAGATCTTTTTTTAAAAAAGTTTGAATTGCCTAACATATAGGTCTGACTAATCGCAACTTCGTTATACATTATAGTTTTACTAATTTTATTATGAGAGGCTTGAATCTTAATTTCACGTAACACCAAATGCTTGATTATATTTACGGACAAACAAAATACAATTTTCAGCTCAATAATATTCAATCAAACTTAAGAAAAACGGATAAATCCAGTTATTCAATAGGATTCATATGAACACTTTATACGCACAAAAGTTACAATCTTGATTTTTGGCAATAACTAATTCTATCAATTTAATGAGGTCAGTTTCGTGTAAAATTTAATATAGCTTGCAGAGATTGCAATCTCTGTTATATTTTAAAAACGCTGTATATTTTAGTCCAATATTCAAATAGTCTTCTTCAAAATTCACATGTCAATCAACAAACACGGAGACAGACTATTGCGTCACAAAATTCAATTAATTTAGAAAGTTAGGACATCAATGTAAAAGTTTGTTGAAAATATATATAAATAGTAACTTTGAATTTTTAATAAAATGTTTGACTTACTATTATAAGAAATGTTTTTAAAAACACATTAGATTAGGAAAAAAAATGAGCAAATCAATTCATATACTGTTTTTTAAGAAAAAAAAAACGGGTGCATGTTTTAAAAATGGATGTTACCTTATTATTTTTCTTTTTCTTAACCACTTTTTCCAATCATTTGGTGAGTAAATTTCAAATTAATAATCTTAGTAAAATTATCGGTGCATCTTTTCCAATGGTTTGTTGAACGATCTCATTTCTTACACAATTTTGGCGAAACCCGATTCTCATATACTTTCAAAGTAATATACTTATCTATTACATAAAAAAACTCGATTTGACATAAAATTTTACATACAATAATATTAACAAATATTTCTTACCCGTGCATCGCACGGTGGTGTTCGTACTAGTATATATAATACCGACTTTCATATTAATACTTAAAACCAATCCTAAAAGTATGCTTATAGTTAATCAAAATTAGTTTAAACTAAACAAACTCAGTATAGATTAGCGGCTACTATCAGCAAGCTCTGTTAAACGAAACAAGCCACTTGTGAGCTCGGTTCGTCTGATTACCAATGAGCTTGTTTGTAACTTGTTTAGTTAATAACAACCAAGCTCGGCTCTAGAATAGAGGTTTTTTTTTTATATTTTTCTGAATTTTACATTTTTCAAGTTCAACTCATTAATATTGATAAACAAACTGAGCTAAAGCTTATCTTTATCCATCGGCTCGTTCAGTTAACGAGTCAAATTTTTCTCGCCTTGACAAAGATTTGACCCAGATGTCGAATACCAAATGCTCAAGCTTAGCTCTTTTATACGAGTTCGAGCTCGTTTATCTAAAGATCCTGAGTTCGGCTCGCTAATGTTGTTAAAACGAGCAGAACTCTTTTCATTGACTTATTTAATTAAAGAGCGGAGCTCATCTCAACTCAATACTCAGACTCGCTTACACAGCCACAAAACATCACATACTTTTCATGTTTTTGTTTGAGTGGGGCCTATGGAAATTACAGTAGGCAGACATATTTAGAAAAAATGGCTTTCAGACAAGTTGTTTGGGTCCACCTTAAAAAGGTTGGTCCTTTATTGTTTTGCTTTGTGTAATAAGAACACACAGGAAAAAATTCAAGAACCCTACACATGGTAATGAATATGCAGCAATATTATCCATAATCATCCACTAGTTGACTTTTCTAGTCAATTTTGGCCAGGTTACCTAAAACTTTTGCTAGATTAGGGGTATCTTACAATTTGTAATCCTATAATTTTTATTTTAAATAGTTGTATTGTTTTTTACAGTTCGAAACAAACCAAAAAATAGCTTTAATTTATCATTATACTTCAACAGGGAATGGAGTNAAAAAAAAAAAAAAAAAAAACAATATTATTTTTCGACTGAAAATGTTTTTTAAATAACATTATCCCTATGAGAAATGTTGGATAAATATTAGATTATAGGTTCAGTATAATGTACAGACTGTTGAGCCTAAAAGTAGAACGATAGAATTCTATTTTTGGGATTTAAAAATATTGTAGGGTTAGACAAGTCAACTCGCAGTGCATTTTATTTTAATTGCATACTTAGAGCATCTCCAACAGATTACACCAAACTCAAACCCATTTTGCAGTACAAATCCCATTTTACAGTAATTCAACCCATTTTCCAACTCAAAAGAATATTCTCGGAATATTCTATTTTACATCAACTTTTACAACTTTTCAATACTACCCACATATTTTACAACTTTACAAATTAAACCACACTATTATTTTCAATTCAATTTGGACTTTATGTAATATACTAATTATAAAGTAATAATCATATATATACATAATAAAATAAGAGGAATAAATAGTATAACTAATTTTCATGGTTTATTATGTATTTTTATTTTCTGTTGTTCTATGTTATCTTTCAATATTATAACTAATTTGGTAATATTAATGTCTTTTTTATTTGTTAAATTAGTAGTCTTTTTAATATTAATATGGTTTGTAACTTTTTTTAAAAAAAAACACTAATAATATATAATAAAACGAATAAAACAATATTTTAATTCAAAGTATTTTTTATTATATGGTTTGTATTTTTTTTTTCAAAAGCATATTGAATAATCTAATTGTTATATGAATATATGAAGTTATTTTCAAAATATTAAATTGTAATTAAAAAAATAAAAAATCATATATAGAAAGTATTAAAACATTAAAATAAAATAAAAAGCAATATTAATCTATATTCAAAACCATTATATATATATATATATGGATTAGGTTAATAAATAAAACATGAAGCAAACAAAAGGGTATGAAATACAAATTCTGCAAACATTTGCGTCTTAGAACAGTGCGACGCAAATTTGCGTTTCAAGAGAGAGAAAAAGAGCCAACAACGCATTTTGCGTTGGGTTTTGCAGTTCCATTGAAGAGAAATTTCTTGTTTGCGATCAGTTTTCCAGTACCGTTGGAGAAGGTCTTATGTTGTTATTTAGAGTATAACATCTAGATGTGAAAATACACACGTTTATTGAAAATGTACAGTTATAAGTATCAAATTGTAAAATCTCCTCTTATTACCAATAGTCTTCACTAATTGTAAAATCCTGATTTGATAGGTCCCTTAGTACCTTCGAGGAATAAATAAAAATATTTATTCAAAATGTATGATTACTTAAAGCTTACATCTCAATAGCCTGAATTTGCTTCCATATTAACTATCAAATAGACAAATACTATGGCAACCAATAACATAACCAAACCCATTACACTTTTTTCGCAAAACTATATATTTATATTATACAGTATCATATTTTGTTCATGTCATATTTAAAATATTATATTTCATTATAAAGTTATTTTATTTACAATTATGTCTTAGTAACAGAGTTTTTTAACCAAATAAGGACCCCAAAAAAATTTGTCATTTCTGGTGGAATGTGATTGATGATGTACCAATAAAGTGGCTGAGAACATTCCACCACAGTTTATACCTCGAGAGGAGCTTTTTGAACAGGTCAACTAACAGAATAAGGAAGCCAATCATATAATTATATGCTTACCAATTGTTCCACCACACTCGACATGAATTATGGCTTTATCCCCAAGGATAATAACTGGATATAAAAGATTCTAAATTCCAGTCAATTTTATGTCCAAATTTAAGTTGAAATCATTCAATTAGAAATTACTGGGAAGAGAATTGAGCAGGAAAACCTAAGAAAATTATGAGCAGTAGAAGTAAATTAACATGTGATTTTTACAGTTGTTATCATTATTATTTGAAAATTTTGTAAATACTTGGTGTTTATTTTGTTGACCCTTGAATCTGATCACGCAGCTTCTCGTACTTTTTTAGCTCTGCCATTGATAGTGAAGGTGATAGGTCCCTTAGTACCTTCAAGGAATAAACAGAAAATATCAAGAACGAAAAATATATAATAAGAATAATCGACCCATATAAGGTTTATGCTGCCTCATGCAAGAATTTGTGAACAATAATATTATTATTATTTTGAACCAAGAAAAAACACTTGAGCGTTCACACTTGAATTGATTAATTACGGTACTGTCCCTAGTGTGAACGCAACACTGTATGTTCAGGACGAGAAAAAAAAAAAAAAACTCAAATGGCAAAAAATCAGTTACTTTTTGACTTTCTACAACTCCCACAGGCTGCTTTGGATTAGTACAACTCGGTCAAATGTTGCCATCTTTTAAGAAAAAGAAAGAGAACTTCTAATGAAATATTCAGGCTTTTGGAGAGTCTAAAGCAAATAACACAAGTTCTTAGGAAAACATTTAATTTTTTTTTTTTTAATATTCTTGGTCAATGGATGTTAATATGTTATTTTATCTTATTATCTTATATCACATGCATAGCATAATCTTTCATACCTCAACAAAATCCTCATATTCAACTTCAACGGCATCAGATTTGTGGGTCAATCCCGATTCTGAATCTTCATATGATGCCTACAACAAAACAACATTTAAAGGAAATTCAAATGCTTATTGTGTAACCCATAAAAGAGCCGACTTTAATTTGAATTGCATAATACTTAAGCCGGTAAAAGCGTTAATACAAAGATAAAGCTCTCTCTTACTTTGCGTTTTGCAGCGTGAAACCAAGCATCGGCACATAGTGCATACATATCCGCGCCAGTAAAATTTATCGGGCATTTCTGTGCAATCTCGTATAATGACACATCCTCGTGCAATTTAAACTTCCGAGTGAGTGCTTTGAGTACCCTGCAAAGAGTGTGATCAATATAGAAAATGTAGTTACGTACAGGTAGGCCTGTAAACGAGCTGAGCTAATCTCGTTTAATTCAATTTAACAGCAAGTCGAGTGCAAAACATAGGAACTAACCTCTCTCTATAAGATGCTTCAGAATTAACACCAACATAAAGGAGCTTGTCAAATCTGCCCGGCCGCAAGAGGGCCGGGTCTATAAGATCTGGTCTGTTGCTAGCTCCTATTATAAACAGATCCTATTGAATCCCAAGTAAAAAATAAAATTAAAAAGAAGAAAAAGAAACAAGAAAACTTTGAAATTGAAAAAAAAAAATACTAGAATAAGAAATTATTGATGTCAAAGAAGTCAGGCAAAAAAATGCATTTTTAGTCCTGTTGGTTTAACGCACGGCAATTTTAGTCCCAAAGTTTTAACTTTTCGCGATTTAATATTTGCTGTAATTTCAGTGCTCTGAGGACTGAAATTGCAACAAAATATTAAATTACAATACTGAGATTGCAACAAAATTTAAATTACATGACTTAAATTGCTAATACAAAATTCACGTCAAAGATATAAATTTCGGAATTTGTTGCACTTTCATTCCTCAAGCAAAATATTAAATCACATGAGCAAAAGGCATAATGTTAGAATCTTGGGACTAAAATTGCTATGGCGTTAAATCAACAACACTAAAAATGCAATTTAGCCAAGAAGTTATTTCCTACCTGGGAAGAATCATTAAGGCCATCAATTTCTGCAAGCATCTACAAACAAAAAAAATCACATTAGATAATGTGTCAAAGGAGGAACAAGCTATTCACCGTTTTTTTTTTTTTAAATATAAAATATTATATTAATAGGTTTACAAAAATCACAATTGATGTATACGCACATGCATACATATTGACATACGTACATACAGCGTATTAGTGTTACCATAGAATCTCGTTTTTAATCAAACCATAATTTTTTGTAAATCATAAAAAAAAAATAATATTTACCTGAGAAACAACTCTATCCATAACACCACCAGAATCTCCAGAGGCACCTCGGGCAGGGGCAAGCGAATCGAGTTCATCAAAGAATATAACACATGGACGAGCTGTTCGAGCCTAAAAACAATTCCAGAATTTAAAATTTAGCTTAAGATTGTGTTGAATAAGGATTTCACTAGTTACTCAAGAGGTTTGTAAGGATATTTTTTACCTTCTGAAAAATGTCCCGTACATTCTTCTCTGACTCACCTATGTACATGTTGATCAACTCGGGCCCTTTAACACTTAAGAAATTCAAGGAGCATTCTGTAGCAACAGCTTTTGCTAGTAAAGTCTGACATTTTTTCACAAATACGATAGCTTGCTTTAGAAGGACACTCACCACCAAATTTGAATAAATCATAAACGAGTAAAAATGTTTAAAATTCAATAAACTGATAGCCACGAACTTACTTTTCCAGTCCCTGGAGGACCATAAAGAAGAACCCCAGATCGCTTACGCAATCCAGATGAAAATAAATCTTTATGAATGAGAGGAAGCTGCAAATGTAATTACAAAAGCTATATCATGAATTGAAAAACATACTCAAATATTGGTAAGAAGAATATAGCATTGTCTCAAAAAATGCATTTTGACCTACTCACTTGTAAGGGAAAAGAGTGAATCATTATCCTTCATAAAATAATGTTGAAAATGTCCACAATACATTCAAAATATTGAAGAGATGGAATAATAATAGTAATAAAATACATTACCTGAATGGTGTCCAAAATTGATTTTTTTACATCCTCAAGCCCACCAACATCGTCCCATTTCACATTGGGTACCTAGAGTTGCAACAGTACAAACCAGTAAATGAATAAATAGATTAACAATTGTATAAACTATAAAGAATGGGATCAAGTCAGAGAATGACATGCAATATTTTCCAGAAAAACCACACACTTAAATAAACATCAAAAGAGCGAGCAAACGAGTATACTTCACCTTTGGAGTCCCTAGAGCTGATGCATTTCTTTTCTTTGATCGTTCTAATGCTTTGATTAGGTTTTCTTTACCAACATTTGTAGGTGCATCATTTATTTTGCAACTAGCATAAGTCGAATCAGAATCAACTGAGAAATGCTTTGACTTTTCAGGATCCATCTTCTCATTCTTGGGTATTATTAAATTTGCACCAGCATCAGCAATTAAAGCACGCAGGTCCCTGGGTGTAAAACCCGATGTCTGTCCAACTATATCCTTTACAAGATCCTCGATCGAAATCTGCAATGGTAAACCTTCTGACCTCTCAAAAATGTAATCCATGAAAAATGTAACGAAACCACATTGAAAAAAAAAAAAAATAGTTCAGAAATAAATGAGAGAGAGAAAGGGGACAAAATGCTGGTTTTTCTCATAATCGACAACTTCTTCTCGAATTATCTAAACAGCCTCATTTTCCATGGCAGAAAAAAAATTGAGTTCTCTAGTATTGTCATTGATTGCAACACTGAGGAATCAATAATTTAAAGAAAATATCATTTTCAGCGGAAAATATGTATAAGAAATCTCGACTTTTACAAGATAAACATGCAAAATCTAGAGGAGAGCAAAAAGTAACATACATTTGGAAGCAGTTCCGAGATATGTTGAAAGGATTGCGTCAGCAGTTGAGACCTTTGTTCTTCATTCAGAGCTTCCATTTTAATTTCATGTGTAAAACAGCGCCTAATAGTTGCCGGAAGACCTTCAGAATTGTCTGCAGTTGCAACTAGCAGCACTGGGTGCTGGTTTACCATTTCACTGGCCTTAAACTGCTGCTCAATGAAAGAAAAAAGAGAATCAATATCAACCGATCATTCTTGGCATAAAGTTTGTAATTTTATGGAGCAGTGCTTTAAGGAAATATCAAAGTACAGGTCAGATTATTGATTTTTACGAAATCAAATTTTGAACTCTCGATAGTGTTTCTTCTTAAAATGAACATTAACCGCGTCTTAGAATGACTTACAAGGAATAAAGATGAAAAAAATAGTGGAAGAAACATGGAGAAGCTAAACGCTGCCGATCAAATCTGATTTGAACTAACTATTTTTTAAGCAGTACAGAAAATTGCTAGTTACATGATTAAGCAATTTTTCGACTTACATAAACAGAATCGCCATGTAAGTTTTCTTCAACGTATTCTTCTTCATCATCGTTAATTATTGGCTCAGTGAACTGCTTGATAACGGAAGCAACTTCGGAATTAACTCCAGCTTGCTCATGAGAAGATCCCTCTTGAGCAGCTAGATTACGGAAAACCTCAAAACGACGGAGAAGAAGAATTGTTGGACAATACCTACGATAGTAGCAGTAGCATATGAAATGTATGAAATTCCTCTAAGAATCTAACAGAACAACATGACAATTATGCAAAAATCAAATGAATCTGCATGCTTTGCCTTGTAATATCAAATGGTTATACTGAATAAAATCCACCGTATTAAATTAATACTTTGAAGTTACACGATTTATAGGAGAGAGGTGTTTACTGCTTAACGTTTAATACCAAATCGGAATTAGAATACCTTCGAGCTGTATTAAAGGCTTCTGCTAGAGCAATAGATGTTTTCTTTTCAGAAGATGTCACAAAATTATGACAGCTATATTCGACCACATGCAAGCCCAAATGACGAGCAACACACCTAATCACTGTTCTCTTCCCACAACCTACAAATCACCTTCTGATGTCAAGTACATGAGAACTGAGGATCACCATAAAATATATAACATAATAGATATCTTATGTAAATAAATTACAAAAAAAAATAAAAATAAATAAAATAAAATAAAATTGGACACATGGATAAAACTTTGGATACAATACAGGGAGACAATTCCAGAAGTATGTAACAGACCAGAAGCACCATGTAACAGAACAGAGACCCTGAATTTGGATGTGAAGGCTGATGGACATAAAGCTGGTGCTAATACAGAGGCTAGAGCCAGCACAGCATCTTCTTGTAAAGAAGAGATATTTTTTGACCTTGGGATTAAAGGATCGGGAGGAACAGCAGATGGTGAGGCCCCTCCAAGAACGAGAGCAGTTTGGCTGCGGTTGACTCTCAGCACAGGTTCCTCTGATGGTTCCATAGCTGCCACCTGAAAAACCATCAAATTTTTAATATGGCTTATCATGCACAAGAAAATCATAAAAAAAAAAAAAAAAAATNAAAAAAAAAAAAAAAAATGGAAAAGAATGTATGTGCAGGAATAAGTTTTGGACCTTGAAGTATATTATGTCGTGAGTATTGTGTAGCGTATTCTGGCTGCAGAGGATGCACATTTCGGATTTGCAGTTCCAATTTATGCTTATACTGAAGAGGTCACCCCTGGAGAGATATCTATCGATTGAAAAGTAATCATTTAACTCCGCATCTATCAGCTCCTGTCGATCTTTTGCTTCGTCTGATGAACGGGTTTTCAGACGTTCAAGAGTGCCGCATTCTGGTACCTTCACAAAAGTGGCTCTCAAATGTGACGCGTACTTAGGAAGCTCTCCGTAAGATTGAATCTCTACACTAGCCGAAGGTAGTTTGCTTTCATTCCCATTTATTTCGCCATCAGCTTTCATTTTGAAAAAATACAAGAGTGTCTCTTTCCCCTTCTGCACGACAGATTTCAAGCAAGACAGGTGCAGATTCAAGTTAAATGCTAGAATCGGAGATAAATAAGCCACTTGAGGATCTAAAGCTGCCGAATGGTTTTGAGGATAAGGATATGAAGGGAAGACCAACATTGTGTAAGGGGCACGAGCACAAATAGACCCTCCTTCTGAGGGGTTTTCACACTGACTGGGAGGATCCAAGACCACTGCTTGTCCGATTTTACTCACATTTGCATCCACGTTCTTGATGAGCAGCTACACATAAGCAAAACGGTAAAGTTGGCAATGTTATTGATTCACGAATAAATCACAAATTCTCGATTCTCACTATCCAAAAATCAGGAGTTAGGATACTGTTCTGATGTATCACCCCAAACATGTCTATGTTAGCTCCACAAATGATGGAAAAAGTATACAAACATTTCTAAACGGAACAAATGTAGCAAAGGGGCTTAACTAAATCAACAAACTAGACAAAACCAAGATATTCCTAAAGGAATACTATCTTCAGCTATAATGCTTGGCTGTAAATTAGCTACCTTCGCACAGCAAACAACAAACTCAACAACAACAACAACAACAATAAAAAGAATCCTTTTCCACAGTAATCTCGAACCAAATCATTAAGGGCCTTCCGATTTCATCAACAAAATTCGAAATTGACAAAAAGAATAAAGAAATTAAGAAAACAATACCAGCGACCCGGAAGTAATGGACAATCGTTTGAGCATAGCAGTCGACAGCCCAACCAAAACAGAAGCATCAAGTGAACCGACCGTTGCACCCTCGGAAACTCTGAGTATTCCGGCCGGCGTCCGGGCGCGGGGACCGGCGGAGATTTCGTCAATTTCGTCCGATTCATCGGCGGTCTCTCGAGGATTGAGCAACAAATTCAGAATAGCTCGAGTGGAAGAAAGCACCAGCGGCTTCCTCTTCCTTCTCTCCACCATTACCGCCCAACAATTTGCAGAAAACCCTTGAACTGATCAGTATAGCTAAGGAAGAAAGTGACAGGGGTACAGGTGTTTGTCCGTGTGCGCGCGCAGTGGATATATATATACAGAGCGAGCTGTAAATTGAGCAACTCAAGGCAGTATGATGGTGGGCTATTGAAACTGTATTAATTTAATAATACCGAGTTGGGTAAATTGTAGTTCAATTATAGTAAAAGTGAAGAATAATATGGTCTAAAGATGATATTGCTAGTTTTCCTTTAAGAAATTTCTTCTAATAAAAATTAAGCAATATGAGTTAAATAAAGTTGGTTTGTGTATATCACAATTTTTGTTGGGGTGTAATGGTTAACCACCATAATTTATTATTGAAACATTATTTTCATTGTATGATATTTGATGATTATGGAATTATATAAATTTAGTATAATTTCATAAGGCAGGCTAGGCAGCCCTAATAAAATACATACAAGTTTTATTCATTGACCACTTATTTGTTAAGATAATTTTATTTCTTGGTTTGTCTTTCAATCTACCAAACTCTTAACTGATCATCTCATAGGATAAGAAAATTACTACATATGGCAATGAAGATTGAGTTGCAAATAAAATTTGCAACAAAGATAGCTCCAATTTTCTAACACTAACATCTATCAGACATAAAAACACACAATTAACTGAGAAAAACACCATCAACACCTAGAGACTGGCAGAGAAAGCTTCAGCCACCAAAAGCAGATCCACCACACAACACAAGGCTTCGAAACGAGACCACACGATATCCAAAGCAATACGAAAAAACGAGAACAAATCCGAAAATGCACTCCCTCGACACAACCTCTTCAGATGAAAGTCCCGAAACCACACAAGTAACAACGTAATATGAAAAACCACCAGTAATTAACAATCTCATTTTCATCACAAGCCACCGAAATATCCCAACAATGTCTATTACTCTATTCCACAAACCTCAAATTCAAAACCCTCCATTAAAAACTCGACCTAAGCGTTAAGACACTAACTTTTTTTTTTTGCCCGAAAACAGTTTCACGGGCCCGGACGGGCTCAACTTTCCCTGATAGATATCCAAAAGCTCAGGCACATATTTCTCATACTTCACCACATAATTCTTCAAGAAATCCTTCTCGGACAACTTCAACAACGTGTTCAAGCTCGAAACTTTCCCGCCTTTCAGCAAATTCTTCTCGCCAAGAATCCCAGCCACCACACACCTTGGCCTCATCCTCCTCTCTAAGCTCAAGTTCAACAGTACCGGGCACTGTGCCACATCACCAGGCTCACGACCCAACTCTTTCACGAGAAAACTCATGTTGGCCACGATTTTCTCCTCCGACACATTCATGCAATTGGGGAACCTGCGAATGGCACACGCCACGTCAGCCTCCGACCACCCGCACCTCTTGAAGATATCCATCTTACGCTTCAGGTTAGATTCGCCCAACTCTACGAAAACCTTGACTGCGTAAGCAAACGTGCTAGTCGAGACATTGAACCCCATTTTGACCGCCAAGTCAACGTAAGTCTCGAGCTTTTGTTTAACCACGAGAAGGGTCTGCGGGTGATTGACCATGTGGACAATGGACGATAGCGGGATCCCACGTTCCTTCAGCATGGATACGTTAGACGATAACCCGTCTAACGAGCAGCGGCCGAAAGTGTACGTTGCCCGCGAGAACACGCGGGCTACCCTCTCGTCGGATTTCAACAGGCCTTTCAGGAAGTTGTAGGAAGGGATGATCGAGTGTTTGAGGCTGCGGGTAAGGACAGAGGGCTGCCCGGAGAGCTTATCGGCAAGGACTGGAAGAGGGATGCCGAGCGACCGGAAGAACTCGAGTTTCGGGGTGAGATTTTGCTCCGGGCAGGAGAAGAGGACTTTGGGCCACCGTGTGACGAGTTTGGGGATGTGGGCGTGTGTGAAACCGTACTGCCGGAGGAGGTTCAGGACGGCGTCCGGTTTTTCCGGCGATTCGAGGTGGATTTTTGAGGATACGAGGACGGCGTCCTTTTCGGACAGGCCCCATGTGTTGATGAGGTACGATACGGTGAAAGATTCCTCTGAGGCATTTTCTCGAACAGGTGGTGTTTTTTTCTTGGTGGAGAATGGCCTGAGGAAGTCTGCATTTTGGGGAGAACGAAATTGGATGGGAGAGATAATACGGTCTATCGGAGGGACCCTGAGTCGTCTCCTGTAAATAATTGCTAACATTTGTGTTCAGATGTGTTTTCACGGCTGCGAAACCGTGAAACCCTGCCGTAAGTAGGAAGCCCGCAGGTTTGAGATTTCACGGGAAGGGTATGAAAGCGGGTTACTAATGCAAACTGCGGAGATATAAATCCAACCAAAAAAAGTCCAATCATTTTTAACTCAACCATTTTTTTTAACTCAACTTTAACTCAACCACACTATCATCAATATTATCAATATAATTAAATAATATCAATCAATCATTCTTACACACAATATCAACCTTAATTCACTATTCATCAACTCACATAATTTTAACTAACCATCACATCACATCTTCTCTCTCCTACTTTTACATTAATTTAATTTTAATTGTTTTATTTTAAATATTATTTAAATATATCCACTAACAACTAACCATACCAATTTTTTCAAATTTAACCAACCCAAACCAAAAATCCAATCAAAACAAAAACTTTTTATATCCAATCATGCTAAGCGTTTTTATAATTTTTTTTCTTTTCCGAGATTTTCTTAATATTTTTAGAAACTTAACAAATAACAACTTATTGCTATAGATCAAGTAGTAATACACGAGCTCGGCGGAGCTCGAGCTTAGCTCATTAACAATATTAACGATTCGAGTTCGAGTCAATCTAGAGCTTTAACAAGTCAAATTATAAAAATTTCTCTTGCTAGTTTTTTGAGGAGATCCTCTGGGAATTTCTTCGAGAATAGATCGCAACTCCGACTCTCCATTGGTGGGGTTCAGAGTGGAGATTCTGCTCCTTCCTTTCATGCGTCTCATTCGGTTATGAGTTACATAAAGTTGTTTGTGTATATCACAAATTTTTTTGTTAGGCTGTAATGGTTAACCACCATAATTTATTATTGAAACATTTATTTTCATTGTAAGATATTCGATTGATTCTGTAATTATTTAAATTTGGTATAATTTCACAAGGCAGCCTAAAAAAAAGAATACAAGATTTATACATTGACCATTTATTTGTCAGATAATTTTTTGCCTTGGTTTGTCTTTCAATCTACCAAACTCTTAACTGATCATCTCCTACGATAAGAAAATCACTATACATGGCAATGAAGATTGAGTTACAACTTATAAATAAAGTTTGCAACAAAGATAGCTCCAATTTTCTAACACTATCAGACATAAAAAATACAATTAACTGAGAAAAACACCATCAACACCTAGAGTCTGGCAGGCAGCTGAGAAAACTGTCAGCCAACAACTGCAGCAGATCCACCACACAACACAAGGCTTCGAGACGAAACCACACGAGTTAACAACAACACGATATCAACAGCAATACGAAAGAACGAGAACAAATTCGAAAATGCACTCCCTCGACACAACCTCTTGAGATGAAAGTCCCGAAACCACACAAGTAAAAACGTAATACGAAAACCACAAGTAATTAACAATCTCATTTTCATCACAAGCCACCAAAATATCCCAACATTGTCTATTACTCTATTCCACAAACCACAAATTCAAAATCCTCCATTAAAAACTCGACTTAAGCGTTAAGACACTACTCTTTTTTGCCCGAAAACAGTTTAACGGCACGGACAGGCTCAACTTTCCCCGATAGATATCCAAAAGCTCAGGCATATCTTTCTCATACTTCACCACATACTTCTCCAAGAAATCCTCCTCCGAGATCTTCAACATCGTGTTCAAGCTCGAAACTTTCCTTCTTTTCAGCAAACCCCTCTCGACAAGAATCCCAATCACCACGCACCTCGGCCTCATCCTCCTCTCTAAGCTCAAGTTCAACAATACCGGGTACTGTGCCACGTCACCCGGCTCAAAACCCAACTCTTTAACAAGAAAACTCATGTTAGCCATGATTTTCTCCTCCGACAAATTCATGCAGCTGGGGGACCTGCGCACGGCGAACGCCACGTCAGCATCCGACCACCCGCACTTCTTGAAGATATCCATTTTACGCTTCATGTTCGATTCGCCCAACTCTACAAAAACCTTCATGGCGTAAGCAAACGTGCTAGTCGAGAAGTCGAACCCCATTTTGACCGCCAGGTCAACGTAGGCCTCGAGCTTTTGCTTGCCCACGTGAAGGGTCTGCAGGTGATTTACCATGTGGACAATCGACGATAGCGGGACCCCACGTTCCCTCAGCATCGAGACGTTAGACGGTAAAGTGCCAAACGAGCACCGGCCGAAAGTGTTTGGGGCCCTCGAGAACACTCGGGCGACCCTCTCGTCGGATTTCAACAGGCCTTTCAGGTAGTTGTAGGAAGGGATGATCGAGTGTTTGAGGCTGCGGGTAAGGACGGAGGGCTCGCCGGACAGCTTATCGGCAAGGACGGGAAGAGGGATGCCGATTGACTGGAAGAATTCGAGTTTCGGGGTGAGGTTTTGTTCCGGGCAGGAGGAGAGGATTTGGGGCCACCGTTTGACGAGTTTGGGAATGTGGGCGTGTGTGAAACCGTAATGTCGGAGGAGGTTCAGGATGGCGTCCGGTTTTTCCGACGATTCGAGGCGGATTTTGGTGGATACGAGGACGGCGTCCTTTTCGGACAGCCCCCATGTGTTGATGAGGTACGATACGGCGAAAGATTTGTCTGAGGCATTTTCTCGAACAGTGGGTGTTTTTTTCTTGGTGGAGAATGGTCTGAGGAAGTCTGCATTTTGGGGAGCCCGAAATTGGATGGGAGAGAAAATACAATCTTTTGGAGGGACCCTAAGTCCTTTCCTGTAAAAAATTGCTAACATTGGTGTTCAGATGTGTTATCACGGCGGGGATACCGTGAAACTCTGGCGTAAGTAGGAAGCCCGCAGGTTTGAGATTTTAGTACTGACGCAGGTGTGAGAAAGGGTAGGAAAGCAGGTTAGTAAACTTGAGGAGATATCGCGTTTCTTATTATTTTTAAAAACTTAACTAATCGCTATAGAGAGCATTCGATCCTCTACACATGCACATATATAAATAAAATTTTATATATTATATATATGTGTATAGATAATATTTAAAATTATAAATTAGATAATAGCATATCATATTTTATAAATTTTATCATTAGTAAAAATGAACGATAAACTATTAACTTACATATTAATCTTTATATCGATTGCAGTTATATAATTTTTACAATCTTTTTTATTATGAACAATTATTTAGATAATACAACATTGAAATTATTATTGATGTAGCAATTGTGTATGAAATTTTAACATTTTTAGTTATATCATAAAAATTAAATAACTAATCTTAATAAAAAACTTACTTAATGAGTTAAAAAAAATTAAATAAATAGTTTTAAAAAATATTTATAATATCATTTAAGGTGACTTTATGATTTATTAATTGTTAGTAGTAGTTATTATATAATAAAATAAATAATAAACATAAATAGTTAATTAATGAAGTAACGTCCTTTAGGAAAAGTTTTGAGATTTTATTAAATATTTGATTAGTAATATATATATAGATAATTAATAAGTTAACATACTGCTTGCCAAAATTCCTTATAATTCTTTCGTTGGTTTAAGGCAACTCAAACTTTGCATAGTTAGTTGTGGGAATTGAAATTAATAATTTTTGGATTTAATCCTTTATTTTTATAAAATTAAAAAAAATTAAAATGCCTAAAACTTTTAAATAACAATAACAATAATAGTAATTGAAAGAGTTTCCAAGTGTGCTTGTGCATCGCATTTTTTACTATGAAATGAGACAAGCCATTAGTGAACTCGACTCGATTTAACTCAACTCGATAGGGATTGTTAAAATTTAAAAAGATGAACTTTTATATAATTTTCTATAATGTTAGTTTGTTACGACTTGATGTTGACTTGTAAATATTGAACGGCCGAACTCAATTATAATTTGTTAAACTAACGGTCGAGTTCAACTCATTAAGATTCGAGCTTGAACTTAATATCACAAGCTCGAAGTCGAACTCAAACTCAACTTGTAAATATTAAACGAATGAGCTCAACTACTGACTCGTTAATATTGGAGCTTAGAATACACAAACTCGAATTATGCTCGGCTCGTTTACACTATGTTTGCCGATTTATATAAGCGGCCATTGTTGTTTCTTAACCTAGAAGCAATGGCCTTCTTTATATCACCTTCGTGCGCTACTTTTTCTTCGCAGAGCTTATACAAACAATCCTTTATACCTAGTTGAAGCACTCCGAGCTTTTGCTTTTCTTCTTTTTTCACCGTTTATTTTCGCAATCGATAATGGCCGAAGAGAATTCCAACCCTCAACAACCCCTTTTGGTAAGAAATCCACACGATTTATCCTTGACTTGATTCGAAAATCTGAATTCTGCTATTAGGTTTAATTTGGTTTTAATTTTGATCCTATTGATTGTGATTTTTGTACCTCTGTGTTAGGCGAAAGGCGAGGAGCAGCAGGGGCTCAAGTACCTGGACTTCGTGCAGGCGGCGGTTTTCCGCGCGGTGGTGATTGCCGGGAGGATGTATGGTTGCGCCAAGGAGAAGTCGGGCCCTCTCAAGCCCGGAGTTGATACCGTCGAGGGCACCGTTAAAGCTGTCATAGGCCCGGTTTACAATAAGTATCACGGCGTTCCTGTTGATGTTCTCAAATTCGTTGATAGTAAGGTAAAACTTCGTCTAATGATTCGTCCACGCCTTTTATTATTATTATTATTATTATGGGTCTGCTATGTGATTTTTCATCTTTTTGATGCTTCACCTTGTTTATTGAGCGAGATGATTAGTATTTGTTTCACATGAACTCTGATTGCCTGTATTTGTGTGTATCTGTTGAACGGAAGAAGCTGTTGATCGTTTCTTGGGTGATAATTTGGGTGCATTACAGTGAAGTGAATCTCTTTTGAATTTTGATACAGAGAAATGAGGCTTTTGGTTTTAGCTAAACTAAAAATGTAGGTTCCTTAGTCATGATTTTGGTCAATTACGACTGTTGTTGGAGATAATGTGTTCGAAAAATCGATTGTCCCTTTTGCAGGGCTTCTATCAACAATGATCATGAACTTGCGCGAGTTTCCGTCGTCTTTTTTATACGATCGTCTGACTTATCTATTGAGCGGGATGATTAGTATTTTTTTCACATGAACTCTAATCACCTATTTGTGTATCTGTGTAGTTTGGGTGCATTACAGTGAAGCGAATCTCTTTTGATAAACGAAATGAGGCTTGTGGCTTCAGCTAAAAATGAAAAAAATTAAATATGTTTTTGTTAATCACCACAATCTAGTTTAATCTAGCTTATAGCTTATAAGCTTTCTTTATGTAAATAAGTTTGGTTTGGTATGAGGTTTTTTAAATGCTCAAGCTTATTTCATAAGCTCCAAGCTTTTCAAATAATCCCGTCGAAATTTTGAGTTCAGGACTTTTATCATATCAGTTAGCTTTTAAGACATAAACCATAAGTTATCAGTCGAAATTTACTTATCAGCTATCAACTAGCTTATCAGTCATATAATTTTTCGATGCTGGAGATTAGGTGGTACGGTGTACAAAAAATTGAATCCTTTTTTCGGCCCGTTTTTGCTGGGCATTTATCAACATTGATCATAATATTGCCACACACACACAGGTCGATGAATCTATTATCAAAGTCCAGAGCTTGAAGCAGGCTTCGGCCCAAGCCCTTGTGGCAGCCCAGTCAGTCGCGGCTGAGGTCAAGAACAACGGTGTTGTGGGGACCGCCAAAAAATACGAGCCTGTGGCCGAAGAGTATGCCATGTCCACCTGGCGCTCCCTGAACAAGCTGCCGGGCTTCCCGAGCGTGGCCCGGGCAGTGGGGCCCACAGCCAGCTACTTCACGAACAAGTACAACGAGACAGTCAAGGAAGCTTCCGGAAAGGGCTACAAGGTGGCTTCGTACCTTCCGCTGGTGCCAATTGAGAGGATTGCAAAGGTGCTTGACTCATGAGCTGCGCTCATATTTGTGTTCTGGTTTTTCGTTAATAGGAACGATAATTTAGTTTTAAGTTNATCATTGTCCATCTCCAAAATGTGAAATCATTGTCCATCTCCAAAAGTTTCACGTTATTTCTTGTTTGTGTTTGGACGTGTGTGGACATAAATTATGGTCAAAAGTCAAAACTGGTTGCCAACTGGCACAGACCCTGCAACACTCTCTCAAAATAACGGTCAAGTCGGCCCATAACAGTGATCTTGCCCGGAAATATTGCAGGATGGACCCAAAAAGATGTAATTCACAAATTTGTAGTAGATATTGCAATACACTCTTTCTTAACGCGAGAAAAATTTCCTTCAATTTTTTCCTCGACACTAGAGCTATTAAAGGAGTCGAACAGTTTGCGAACACAATTCCCTAAACGAAGCTTGAACAGCTAATCGAGCTCCTCTATTAAACAAGCGAAGCTCGTACACCTAATCGAGCTTGTTTATTAAATGAGTCAAGCCGAATTTGTTTACGAGTAGCTCGTTTTCAATGCTTTGTACTTTTTTCATGGAATTTAAAAAAGTAATAATTGAGCTGAACTTTTTTGTAAACAAACATTTCATGTTCTCCAACAATTTAATTAAGATTTTAGATTTTATCAAAGGATCCGAGCATTCACAAGCTTGAAACGAAGCTAATCGACTCGATTCGACTTGGCTCGATTATTACACCCCTACTTAGACACTGAAATCCAATTTATGAATACTTTCTCTCCTCAACATTATACATTATTGAACATCCTTCTCATTTTCTATTTTAATTTTTTATTTTGTCCATTCCTCTCCGCTAAAAACAGAAACCAAACTCCAGAAAAAAAGATCCTTAGCCACACAGAAAGGAGAAATTTTGATAATTGACACCCAATTCGCGCGCCTCATTGAATTTGACACCAAATTCGTAAGCATTTGCAAATTTGACACCCGACACACGAATCCGTTGCATCTGAGGGACTCCCCCCTATTTTTTTCATTTTTTCTTTTCAACTTATTATTGTTGCCTATTATTCTAGGAGATGAGACAGTTTTGCCCCTGTGAATAGTATGTATTCAATTAAGTAGTAGTAGGGAGGGGTATTTTAGTAAAAAAAAAAAAAACTGAATCTCGCTCGCTCGCTCGCTTGTACCATTGGGTACTCAAAAAACAAAAGTGAAATATCAAACTTTTCTTTCACCGGGAACCCATCGACTGCAGCCGACTGGAAGAACCCTAGCCCGCCTCCATCTGCCCACGCAGCCGCCGGCCACCATCTCCACTACCCGCCTCCGCCACTCCGTTCTGGAGGAGCTTGACCGAGCACCATGGATTCTTTCGAGATACCTCCTGGGTAAGGCTGCAATCCTTGTCCTCTAAGTTGTGTTTGAGTTGGGAAGATGCATGTGCGACCGATTAGGACGATTATGATACAACTAACTGATAAGTATATTTGTTTTTTTTGTCGGTACTCGTTAGGATCGATCTGGATGCAGCAGTTAGAGTGTGTGTTCAGATTTCTCATTTCTTAGCAAAGCTAGATGATGGTAGCTGTGTTGATGTGCCACGGAAATACGTTGAGTGGACTGTTGACTATCGCTATTGTAATTTGGATTCGGTGGAGAAGGAACTAGCTGAAAGGGTGAAGTGGGGCAGCTGCCAGCATCTTAGAATTTCTGAATTTGACATAGACACTGGTGGAGAAAGGGATTTGGTGGATGATAATGATTTGGCCTGTGCTTTGTCTGAGAGGAAGACAGATCATAAGATTATTTTGTATGTGGATGTGGAGGACAAACCTTTATTCCATGTTTCTAAGTCATGTGTTTCAGAGGCAGTCATGAGCAATGAAGCAGTCACAGATGGTAGTACTGAGCCTCATGTGATTGATTGGGACAGTCTTGAGATAGTTTCAATTGCAGAAGAGCATATAGGTGCTGCAGTTAATTTGATGGATGAAGATGCTATGTATGAATTTCTTGGTCTTAGAGGTGAGGATGAGAGGGCACAACAAGAAAAGGTAGCAGCAGAAAACCAACTTGAAGTTGTTACTGATGTAGACCTAGAAGATGCAGCATTGCCAGTTGATGATTTGATCCCTGAGGAGGAAGGTATTGGTTATGATCCGGACAACCCTCCAATGGAAGTTGGTTCCATTTATAGTAGTATGGTAGAATTCAGGAAGGCTGTCCATAAGCATGCTATAAAGGGACAATTTGAGCTTGGGACAGAGAAATCATGTAAGAGTAGATATAGGGGATATTGCAAAGCTGATGGCTGTCCATGGGCCATTGTTGCAAGGTTGATGGCTGATAAAAAGCAAGTCAGGGTAAAATGCTAACAAATGATACTCCATTGTTTCTTCAGTCCTACATGCATCTATGTATTACTAACTCAATTTTTTTCCATATGGCAGGTTACTGTGAATAAAGGTGAACATTTTTGTGCATCCATCGGAAGAGTGAGAACAAAAATGGCTTCATATCATTGGGTGGCTGAGAAGGCAATCCATTATCTAATGAAGGATTCAAATACGGGTGCAAAGAAATTGCAAAAGGAGTTGCAGAACAAGTATCAAGTGACAATTGGATATTGGACAGTTTGGCATGGTAGACAGAAGGCAGCTGAGAAATTGTATGGTACATGGGAGGAAAGTTTTGCATATTTGTTCAACTTCAAGGCAGAGGTGGAGTTAAGAATGCCTGGAAGTGTTGTACAAATAGATGTCATAAGACAAAGAGATGATGTCTATTTTCGTAGATTCTTTTGTTGCTTCAAACCTAGCATTGACGGTTTCCTAAATGGATGTAGACCATTCTTGAGCATAGATTCCACTGCCCTTAATGGAATGTGGAATGGCCATCTCCCGTCAGCTACAGCCATGGATGGGCACAACTGGATGTTCCCAGTTGCTTTTGGATTTTTTGACAGTGAGACCACTGAAAATTGGACATGGTTTATGCAGCAGCTGCAGAAGGCCATTGGGAATCCACAACACCTAGCTATCAGTACAGATGCTTGTAAGGGCTTAGAGAATGCTGTGAAAGCAGTGTACCCTTGGGCAGAGCACAGAGAGTGTTTTTTTCACTTGATAAGAAATTTTGTCAAGCAATTTCGTGGCCCTGTGTATGACAGAATTTGGCCAGCAGCTAGAACTTTCCAACCTCAATATCATGATTACTGCATGAACAAGATTTATGCAGCAAATAAGAAGGTAAAGCCTTACCTGGACAAACATCATCACTTAATATGGAGTAGGAGCAAATTCTCAACTGAGATCAAAGTTGACCATATCACAAACAATGTTGCGGAAGTTTGGAACAATTGGGTGAAAGAGATTAAGGACCTTCCTATTACCGAGCTTGCAGACACATTGAGGTCCAAATTCATGGAATTGTATGCAAAAAGGAGGCGGATTGGTGAGAAATTCGATGGTCATGTGATGCTCCCTATTGTTATCCGCCAACTGTACGCACAGAGTAGGCAATTGGGACACTTGAAACTCCAGGAAGGTAACAGGGAGGAAGCACAGGTGACTGAAGTTACTAAGAACCATAAGGTCTTGAGACATGTGGTGGATATTAGGAATCATACTTGCAGTTGCAGGGAGTGGCAGGTCTCAGGGAAACCATGTCCCCATGCTTTGGCACTCATAGTGTCAAGCAGGAATCCTAAGATGGAAGAGTACTTGCATCCTTACTTCTCAGTCAGGAATTTCAGACTTGCATATTCTGGTGTTATTAAACCAGTAACTGACAAGTCGCAGTGGGTACATGTCGACATGGGTTTCAAGTTGAGGCCACCTCTGCAAAAGAGAAAAGTTGGGAGACAGAGGAAGAATAGGATACCTAGCTGCATAGAGTTGAAGGGCAACAAAAATAGGTCCCAAGGCAAGTGGCAGGTTACATGTAAAAAATGCTTAGGACTTGGCCATAGGAGTAACTCACCAAAATGCCCTATGAATGGAACAAAAAAGAGGTAACTTCAACTTAGCTGTCATGTTTGATGTATATTATTGTTGCTATGGCCTAACTTGAACTACAAAAATTTATACAGGAAGAGCCGTGCGAAGCCAGGAAGGAAGCCTGGTTCAGGAAAAGAAGAAGGAGGCCCAAGTACACCTAAAAGACAGAAAGTTGTAGTGAATGATGATGCACTGAACACAAGCCCTGCAATGAATACAAGAAGCAAACTTGCATTGATCAATGAAGGTGGAGAGGTGACAAGTCAGGAGGTGAACACCCCCACCACTAGTCCAGTCAAGAAAAATAGAGCTGTCAAGAAGAAGCTCACTCCAAGAAAGGCAGCCAACTAAATTTGGATATTGATGGATCCTGGTATCCATGCTTTTGTTATGTGAACCTTTCATTATTTTGAAGCATTTCTGGATATTTTGTTATTTGAACCTATTATGATGTATGTGAAGCATTTCTGGATATTTTTAAATGAC
>BKCP01000001.1:2979743-3041678 GCA_008636005.1 Striga asiatica
AAAAAAAAAAAAATGACGAAACCTAAAACACCAAACAAGCGACTATAAAATAAAATAAAGCCTTCTCTACTTCTCGTGATCCCACAACAATTGTCACAAAGCCTAACACACCAATCAGTCTCCAAAACTAAAGACACAATGAGAACTTTCGATCTAAGACCCCCAGATCTAAAAACTCAGGATTGGACTTGTATAGCTAGCCAGATATGGCGAGGAGAAGGAACTCGGGCCCAAATCTAAGCCCGCAAGAAGCTTGAAGAATGGAGGAGACCAAAATCTGAGATAGACATCTCGTGGCCTCACCGGAGAAATTTGAGAGAGAGAGAAATTTTTTTCCTTCTGATTTTTCTTTTCATATTATAAATATATTAGATTATGTTGGTAAACCTAGTTGCTGATAAACTAGCTTGAAGCTTATAAGTGAATTTCAAATTTATAGATACCTTGTGACGTATGGTTAAAAAGTTAGCTTATATGATAAAAGTATTGTTTAGTTGATAAGGTAGTTGAAATAAAAAATTCAATACTCTTATTTGAAAAGATATACAAGAAAGTCTATGAGAGAGACTCGAGTTTTTTAAACAAGTTCGTCATATAAAACCAAGCTTGTTTTGAATACATGAAACTTATAAACTAATTAAATAAGTTATAGGCTAACTTATATGGTTATCGAATATCAATTGAACTAAATATATATAAAAATTGAATAGAAAAATTACATGAAGTCAGCCTAAAAGCCTGATCTTACAGCATACTACAAACTACAAAAAGGTAAAACAACAATTACCAACAACCTCAGGACCTCAGGCATTCGAAAAAATATTTTCTACTTCAAGCTCGTGTTATAATTCATGTTACTCTTTTGTATGACTCCTTAGGTATTAAGCTAACTTGAGCCCCGATGAAATGGGACCTGAAGGCCGATCTGAGTTGACACCAATATCGGATAGACTCGGCCGGTAACGAATAATACCATTTCTGAGCTTTAGGACCTAGAGTCAATGAAAACATACGACATCGTAGTGCGTCGTCCGCACCATGTAAGTCCATCCAGGACGTATAATGTCCGAGGTGAGCGTCAGGATCAGCGTTTCCGTCATAGAGGCCAATCTGTGGGACTTTGACTTTTCCCGGCAGCGGGCCTCTGGTCAACTCGGGTGCCAGAGGAGAACCGACTTCCATATAGACATGGCCCGGTTCTGACACGTGGGGATGCTGATAAGGCCTGATTTGAGTGGTTTGTCGGGCTTCCAACTCTGCCACCTTCCTTCTTAACGCCTCAACTTCGGAAACATTACGTCGAGCACAACGATTACGTTCAATTTGCATCCTTAGGTCAACCGGATTTTCGGTTTGTTGAAACAATGAACGAACTGCATGGGGAATTCTGGGGATATGCCTGGGATGACTTTCAGCAACCATCTCTGGTTGGTTCATTTCCGCTGGCAGTACGTTGTTCACCGGTGGAGGGGGTGGATTGTTGTCGCGTGGTTGTGAAGTGGCGTGTGATGCCGCTTGATTGTTGTTATCCCTTTGTATGGGAGGAACTTGTAATCTTGCCGGAGTTATAGGAGCAAAAGGTTGTCCCGGTATCCTTTGTGATGGCCCTGGCATGGTTTGGGCTAACAAAGCAGTGAGTCCTCGAGCAAATTCTGGGTTCTGCATGAGTGTGGCGATATCCGGCATCACAGGCACTGGATTATGTTGACCGGTTGGTGGTTCAACAACACGAACGGCGCTTCCCATGGTTGTCGGATTATCCTGTCCGGACTGCGACATTCTTGATTTTTGAGATGTGGTGTGTATATTTCGAAAATTAACTCCAAATATCTTATGAAGCCCTCCTTCTAGCGCCAAAATGTTGATAAACGGATACAATCAACGTAATTAAAGTAAAAATTACAATAGAGATTGCAGAAAATGAGATTTTTATTGAAAATCTTGAAGTCGGTTACAGAACTGGGAAGTCGGTTTCTCAATGTTCAATAAGTCGGTAAACAAGGAAAACCGAGATAAATGTGTATGTACTTATAACTTTTTGCCGAATCCGAATATCGTGTTTGATGTTGCTATTTATAGTTATGCTTGGCACACCTCCCTAGACAAATCGGCTCCGTTTTAATGAAGATTTGACAGTTTAGGAGCGGCCATGACGTAGGCAAACTTTTTTAGGTAATGATGAGCATGGGCGCTCCTCTATCTGTGTGACAAGCGTCACTTCTGTCGGATTGAAGTCGGTACCATATTGTGACGTCGGTATTTTGGTAGAATTTCAATCTTCTACGACTTCCTGACAAGCTGTTCTTCAACCGAGGTGGCCTTTTCGAGGTTTCAATGGTTCGTTTTGACGACCTTTAGGACTTGCTGTTTTACTCGGAACGTCGTATGAGAACCGAGATGATATTTCCGAGGTGTCATTTATCCCGTGTTATATTGCTAGAGATCCGGTCCGTAGTTTAGATTTCATGATCTCTTTAATCTAACTTTTATTTCAAGATACCTTATCTTGATATCAACATAAGTCAATCTTTAGTCAAAACTAATCAACATTAATTACATGTCATTTATAGTATCTTTTTAATATTTTTATTAATAAAAAACAGATAGCATTAAACGTTATCCTTAAAATGAGGAATTTGTTATTTTTTATTTTCAATAAAACGGGCTGCTATTTAAATTTGGTCTACTGAATATTTGCGATGGTTTGACACGATGTGCATATCAAAAGCTAATAATGCACGGGCTGCATCAATTAAATTTGATTATTGGTTACAAGAAGCTATTTTTAAATTTGAATAATAATGTACGTCACAACTACTAATTCAATTAAACATCGGCCAATTATATTCTCCAAATTTAAAACCAGATATTCGGCTAATACAATTGCTTTGCTTGGCAGATTTTTTTTAATAAAAAAATTACGATTGATATAATAATAAAAAAAATTATGTGTTATTTTTTCTAACTATGAAAATATACTTTTGTATTTTCAAAATCAATTTTTTTTTCTATAAAATCGGCTAATACATATGTTTTTTTTTTCTCGAAACGATAGAGACTAATACATATGTTTTGATTGCAGATTTTATTTAAAAAAAATTACGGCTAATTTAAGGGTTAAAAAATCATTTGTTTATTTCTTTTGAAAACATTTTTCTAACCGTCAAATCGGGCAATTTCAATTAAAAGAATAAAGTTGTGGCTGATTCAATTATTTTGTTTGACAATTATTTATAATGAAAAATAATACACGGGTCTAATTTTGAAACGATCAAAATATTTATGGTCTTTGTTTAAATCAGAGATTCGAAATAAGAATAACCTCCATATTTAAATTGCTTTAATTGTAAAACGTGATGTATACAAGATTTAGTTAAATTTATCACATATCATCCTCTAAATTAATGATCTTTTTTTTAAAAAAAATTCAAAATACCAAACCAATTTTTTATGGTTTTTGTTTAAATCAGAGATTCAAAATATCTTAATCTCCATATTTAAATTGTTTTAACTGTAAAACATGATGTATACAAGAATTAGATAGATTTATCACATATCTCCCCTAAATTAATGATTTTAATTTTTTTTCTAAATTTCAAAATACCAAATCCTAAAGTTGCGACTGATTTAATTATTAAACGATATTTTGCAATCATAGATTCAGGTTATCTTCAAATTCAAAATTTAAATTGCCGATATGTAAATAAATTTGGACATATTAAATATATATGATCCCTAAAATGAAGGATTTTATTCCACTAAAAGACATAAAATATAAGATGCAAAATTTATTATGAACGTGTGATAATACAATTTTACATGCTATGAAAGTCATACTGTTTACACGTGCATCGCACGGGCTATGCACTAGTTCAAATGAATGAAATTTAATTTTATTTGCATGATACCAACTCTTTTGGCCATACATTGAGCGATACAGCAGTGCCCCCTGTTGAAAGTAGGGGTATTCACTGTCTGGATTGATCCAGTTTTAATCAAAACCATGACCAAACCGAATCTAACGGTTATTTTTTTTTTTCTTGTCCATAACCGGACCGGTTTTACTTTTTAACCGACCACAATCCAGACCGCATTGGACGGTCCGGTTTGGCGGTTAACAGGTTAAATCCAAAATCTTTGTTTTGAGCCTTCAATTTTTATTTTTTTCATTTTAGGCTTAATTTTTATTTTTCAATTTTGGGCCCAAAAAAAATTATTTGGGCCTAAAAATTAAGAAAAACAACAATAATGAAATAAAAAATACGCAATTCGTCTCATAAGCATAAAAATACACATTTCGTCCCATAAACATAAAAATACAAAAATGATAAAGATTATATTATGCAAATTGAACTCAAGCAAACATTCATTTTTCAGTCAGTTTTTACACATGAAATAATAAGAGCAAAGCATTCATATTGAATGTATTGTATTTGTCGGTCATAGTGAATGACTGAATGTATATATTTGTTATAGTTTTTTAATATTTATTGGTCCGGTCTGGTTAAACCGGCGGTTTGCCGCAGGTAATCCGTTAACCGGACCGGTTATTCTGGATTTTAAAAAAAGTTAACTACCGAATTTTTTAAGGTTTTTTTAACTGACCATTTAATCGATCCGCGGTCCGAATTGGTGATTTTTTTTAGTTAAAACCGGACCGTGAATACCCGTAGTTGAAAGTGAGCCAATCTCGTGACACGTTGATTTTAGTATTTGGAAATTGGGAATTTGAGGAGATTTGTTTTTATTTTTTCTTTTGTTTGGTACTCGTAAGTACTTTTGTTTTTATTGCCCTCTGTCTTTATTGCTTTCTCAGCGTTCCAAGTTAAAACTTAAAAGCAGCAGTTGGTGCATTGATTGTGTGGTGGGAAAATGGTGCATTTATTTATATTTTTTATTCTTATTTTCCATCTATTCTTCCTATTTTTCTATAATGAAGAATATTTATATGTAATTGTTGGAAAGTCAAATTTAAATAGAAACAACTTTAATATTTGGAATAGTTTATTTTATTACACTTTTACTCAAATTAGTATTCGACCATGTGCATTTGCACAATGTAAATAGAATATTATAAGGTATATTTATGCATATAGTATTAAAATTATAATTATACAATGATATTATATTTTAAACATAGAGTATTATAAGTTATATTTATGCATATAATAATAAAATTATAAATTAGATAATGGTATTATGTTTTAAAATTTGATTATTGGTTAAAATAAATAGTACATAACTATTTAATTGCATATGAATCACTATGTTAATTACATAAAATATAATAAATAATGTAATTTTGAAAGATCGCCAATTTATTAGTTTAAAAATATTAGATTTTTTATAACATTTGATTATGTGATTTTAAGGAATTTTACTATAACATTAAAATAAATTAACTTATTTAAAAATACAATCGCTAAATAAGGTAAAAAAAATAATTTTACCAAAAAGTTTACAATAATTTTTTTATGTTTATGCAACTTTCATATATCATTTAGTGTAAACTATAGTTATTAGTTTTAATAATAACTATTATATGATACAATGAAATAGTATAATTATTACTCAGTTAATATAAAATGTAACGGTTTTTGTCTTAATTGACCCAAAAAAAAGTACAATGAAATATTTTAGAGTTTATTAGATATGATGGATTAATAATAATAATAATAATAATAATAATAATAATAATAATAATAATAAAAGATTGTAACATAAAAAGATGGTAAACAACAATTAATATGATTAAATTTACTGTTAGTAATTAAATATAGAGAGAGAGATATAAATGATAAAGTTTGTAACGGTTTTTGGCGAGAAATCGAAATGAGGTTTTATTAAATGTTTTATTTAATGCATCTGCCAGCAATTATATATATATAGATTTTACCCAAAAACATTATCCCTTCAAACGACCAAGAAGTATAAATAAGCCAATAAACAAGGTTGAAGTCTGACTGATTTATCAATATAAATTAACCAAATTCGAACTGACTTATTCTATGTTGAGTTAATAAGTGACTAGTTTTGTTAAATAACTCTAAACAAACTTGTCCAAATCTAGGTGACAATCACACCTAGAAGTGCAAACTGGCCGAGTCGTGCTCGAGCTCCTAGTATTCAAACTCAAGCATTTAATGAACCAGTAATCGAGTTTGAACTCGATTAATTGATCAATAGAATCGAACTCGAATCTTAACGAATCATATTGTAGAAATTTATATAAAATTACTAATTTTTTAGTCCGACTCATTAATTGAACGAACTTTTAACAAATTCAGTTCAATTCACAGCCAAATTGAATATAACTCGAATTGTAACTAGTCGAACCGAACTTCTGCACATTTCGTGGCCTATACTCAAGCCACACGCTTTTAGCCCTTCAAACTCAAAACTTGTTAATTCTCGCAATATATAACCCAATGTAAATCGCTAAAACGATTCTCGTGAATACAAAAAAGCGGGTCAAATACATTGATTATAATTCGCGCATTTATCCACAATCCTTCCAAAAACCTCAAGCCGCTAAAGCAAAAGGATGAACAGTTTAACGGCGAACTTCACGGCCCAGTTATCCTCTCTCGCCGCGCATTTCCCCGTCCGACGCCGCCTTCCGCGGCGTTTGCTCTACGCTCGACCTACCGTGCGCCGATGGCCTTCCGGAAGATTCGTGTGCATGGCGGTAATTAATAATTATTATAAGTGATATAATAATTGAAACGATGAGTTAAAATCCGTGGGAAGAAGATACGGCTGTAGAACTACGGAGCTTTGATTTTCTAGTTTTTTCAATTTCCATGAAGATTACTGGATTTTATTGCTCGTTTTTTCGGTGGAAAAGCAGGAACCGTATCTAATTACGAAATTGGAGTCTGCTGAGAAAACGTGGAAAGAATTATCGGTACGAAACTGTTCTGTTTGTTTCTGGCTGTGTGTAGTTGCGGTGTGCAATGAGCTTTTTGTGCTCTTGCTTTTGTAGCTCGTGGATTTGGTGTTGATGTATTTTTTAGGCTTATGCTTATTTTCAAAACATTTCTCTAGCTAATTAGATATATGGAAGATAACTAAGGCAATAGATCTCACTTAATGAAACTCTTTCTACATTGTATTTGTGTTATTAGTATGTTCATTCGGAAATAGTTCTAGAAATCAGTAACAATTTCCAAACCGGACAAGCCACTGATATGTTGCCTATAATTTTTGAAAATTTTGATGATTTGGATACCACCAACACCAAACTCTAGGTCAAACTGGCTGATCCGGATGTGGTCTCAAATCCAAGTGAGTATCAGAAGTTAGCAGTGTCTTTGGCAGAGCTTGATGAGGTACAGCTATTTGCATATCCACTGCTCTGTTTTCCACGTACTGTTCTTTCTCCTCCTGTGGTATGAGCATTGTCTTTCAGCCCATTCGTAGTGATCTTCCAATTTCTAGGTCGTTTCAACCTTTAGGAGCTTCAAGGATTGTGAGAAGCAATTAGAAGAAGCAAAAGGTTTGTTCCATCTGCTAGCTATTTGTTCTTTTACAATCTATGCAAGAAATGAGGAAATGACGGTGAAGGCATACAATTTTCATCCCACGTTTACCTTTCTGTATTGACTGATTTCGTCTTGCCTACAATTCAGCTCTAGCAAAAGAGGCAGGTAATGATGAGGACATGGTGGAGATGATTGCTTCCGAAATTAAAAGCTTGACCAAACAAATTAAAGAGCTTGAAGAGAGGCTAAAGGTTTTTAGACCTCGTTTATTGACTATAATGTTTGATCAAGTACCATGTACTACCACGTCTTTAAACTCTCCTCTTTCTACATCTCAGGTCTTGCTTATTCCTACAGACCCTCTTGATGCAAGGAACATACTGCTTGAAGGTTGGCCGTCCTTTTTTAATAATTTAATTATTTTTCAACTTAAATTGTGGGTTAATGAATAATTCTCAAACTTATATTTTTCTTGATATTGACACGTCACTGAGTTTCCTGGATCTCGCATATTCTTTTACAATAATTAAGTGGAGCAGATTTAGTTCAAGTGCAATACTGTTAGCTCCTCGGATAAGTTTGCCTTATGTCGTTTAAACTATTGCACTTCTTTGATATCTCTGGTCCAAAGTGGTTTACGTCTGAGACCATTCATCTTTAAAATTTTGAGTTAGATAATAAAATGTGATTTTAGCATCTATCAACTAGTATGGTTCTTCACATATAACCTCGTGAAGCAATATCACGGGTCATTTATGATATTAAAATTATGAAGTTAGAGTTGTGTGACAGTCTTCATCAGAGTTCTATGCTTGACCGCAAATCACACTTTTGTTACAGTAAGAGCTGGTACTGGTGGAGATGAAGCTGGAATTTGGGCTGGTGATCTTGTAGGTACATGTTTGCTTTGTTATTTGGGACACATAATTATTGTTAATATGATCATTTGTGTGAAACATCTATAGACATGATATTAATTTGTTCTACGTTTTCATCCTATTATTTTAGGTACGCATGTATCAAAAATATAGTGAACGTAATTCCTGGAAGTACACACTGGTCTCAACCTCTGAGGTAATCTTGAAGTGTTATGATATATAACTAAGACATATAATAGTATCCTAGCAGATAGCTTAATAGCATTCTAATTTCAAGGCTGAAAAAGGAGGATATAAGACATGTGTGATGGAGATACGAGGGCAACGTGTTTATAGCAAACTGAAGTTCGAGTCGGGTGTACATCGTGTTCAGCGTGTTCCCCAAACCGAAACCCAAGGCCGTGTTCACACATCTACTGCAACTGTTGCAATCATGCCGGAGGTAACTTTTGTTTGACTGGGGTTTTCCGGTCTACCTTGCCATTTCTTAGTGTTTTACACTGATTTCCTGAACCAGTATCAACTACTTTACAGTTACTTAGTTAAAATAATTTTGGCAAGAGCTATTTTGTTTGAAGCCTGCTCAATGCTTGTGAAATCGCAGTTATCACATGTTTAATTGAATATACCAAAGCTTCTTCGGCAACAACCTTTACTCAATTTCTACTTGTGATCAACAAATTTTCAGCAACATATGAATGCAGTAGTAACACGTAATATTCATTAATCTGATACCAGGACGATATCCTCATCGTGCTTATTTTTCATCGTCTGTTTCTACTTTGTTTGGCATGTATGCTGAAATCATCCCATTCTTATGTTGCCTATGGTGTCAGGCTGATGAAGTTGATGTAGAAATTAACCCAAAAGATATTGAGCTTACAACAACTAGATCTGGTGGTGCTGGAGGTAAACTTAGTGAACGTCTCCTGGGTGTCTTTTTCTTCCTCCAAGTATTTGGAATGAACTATACATCAAAAATAATTCTCAAATTTTCATCTTCCATCTTTTACCTGTTCAAATGTCATCTCCTTTCATCCTGCCTTTATTCCTTTCTGCTCATGCACAGATTCATAATGCAGGGCAAAATGTGAACAAGGTCGAAACGGCTGTTGATCTTTTCCACAAACCAACGGGAATAAGAATCTTTTGCACAGAAGAAAGATCGCAGCTTAAGAACAAGAATCGAGCTCTCCAACTATTGCGAGCAAAACTGTAAGCAACAGTATGAACTGAATTCATATCTTCCTCCTGATAAGGTTGAGATTCATCCTAGATGAACCTGCTTTCAAATTTAGAAATTTTGGTGCATGCACTGTGCATACACACATCTAGATTGAGCTTGTGACTGATAAACTGATTTTAACCTCTTGACTGGCCACTCTGTCTCAGGTATGAGATAAAAGTTAGAGAGCAACAAGAGCAGCTGAGGAATCAGCGAAGAATGCAGGTTTAAATGCAGCTTCTCGTCCACTTACATTTGGAACTAGAGAAATTTACCATATTTCTTATTAAAAAATGATCTATATTTTTACCTTTGAACTGCCAATCACCTTTGTGATCTTATATCCTTCACTATTTGTTTTCTTGAGTTTTTGTAAAATGAATTACCCCTTTAAATAGACCCCGTATCCAATAAAACCTTTTCACTATTGCCCCAAGTAAATATTTAAACTCCCTACACTATCTATGCAAGTGCTTAACCGTTTGTACCACGTCGTGCTTCTACTTGCTCATAAGGCTATTACCTTTTCATATCCTTATCATGAAATTAATGCAACGGAAACAAGTATCCTATTATTTCTGTGCTTAAAAAGACTAACTGGAGCACTGAACCAACAACACTTGTGATATGGCAGGTAGGTACTGGGGCTCGTTCGGAGAAGATCAGAACATACAACTATAAGGTATATTGTTCTTAGATTTTGCTCTATTGCTCCTCTCAGAGTTTTTAGCTACACTAAAGAGTGGAAACCCGCAGAAAAGCTTTCCAAATTCAGTGGCTAGATTTATTAGGGATATTTTATGAAATTGTGGCTCTAAAAGATAAATAATTATATAGCCTTTCCTCGTAAATTCCAGGACAGTAGGGTTACAGACCATCGGCTAAAAATGAATTTTGAGCTAACTTCATTTCTGGATGGGGACATTGAGACAGCAGTTCAGGTACACTATTATTCTCATATATTCTCATAATTGAACGACTTTTTGCTCTAATGATTTGATGGCATGTGTTCCGAGACGAGCAATACTAATGCTTTTTTTGCATGCAGTCTTGTGCAACTATAGAGCAGAAGGAAATACTCGAGGAGCTTGCTGAATCTGTAAATGCCATGGCTGCTTGATCAAAATATTGCTTATCCGATCTTAATTGCAGATTCGCCCAGTTACTGTTGCCAAATTCCAATTTCTGCCCACCCAAACTGTGAGATATCTCATTGGCCCTTGTTTGCATATAGCTATTGATGTCTTCTCTAGAGCCCTCATTTGCTCAGGAGAAATATACATATGTATTCAGGAAGTTTTGTATTTGATTAAACCATCCCAAAAATGTAGATGAGGCTCCTGGACTGGAGAGTTTATAAATTATTATCATGGCCAGTTAAATGTTGGTTTTATCTATTTGTTTTTCGACGTGAACTATCAGTACAGCGTGTTTGCTCTGTTAATTTGGTTTTATTAAAGAGGAAAGTGAGAGTAGTATGTGGTTCTCAGCACAGCAATGTGGGGGTCCTGAATCGATTCTCAACTAATTTAGCAAATAATTGTTTTCCCATGTTTGGTTCATGTAAATAAAAATAATAATGAACTATTTCGAAACAGAGGTCAAAATAGGATCATATTAACATTCACATCTCAATCTTATTACATATGAATTACAATATATATTCTTCTTCATAGGTGAGTTGTGGCAGCAATTGTGGAAATTCATGACATGGGATTCTTTATCGAACGACAGAAGTTCATAAAGGAGAGTTCGAACAAGAGTTGGATGATACATGTGTGAGTAGTGTGTGCACGAGATATTTCTTCATATCACACTTATTCTAATGCACGTGTGTAGGTGTTTAATCAAACGGTAAAAGTTGCCTGAGTTATTGCATCAATTGCGTAAAATCATGTCATGAGATTATTTATCCAGAATTATGGCATCAATTGTGGAAAATCATGTAATGGGATTATTTACCGAACAACGGAGAGTTTGAACAATGAAATCAGTATGAATTTGATTCTACCTGTATGAGTAATGCCCGAACAATGAAAACCCTATAGGAGAGTTGGATCTTACCCTATGTGAGAAGTGTCTAACACGAGACTTTTGTTCGGATCAAACTCATTCAAATGCATAAAATGTTTGAATGTGTGTATGATCCAACACTAAAAAAGTTCGTACGATCATATATAAGTACGATTAAATTTTATAGAATGTGCTATTAAAGGATTCGACTCTACTAGTGCTTACCGACAAACATACGCTTCCAGCCTATAGATTTGATCCAATGGACGCGAGTCTAGAACCTTGTATCTCATCCAAAATAGATTTTTTGCTCATATAATAATAATAATAAAAAAAAAATTCAATTTCTGATTTATCCATGAACTGCTTATTATTTGGAACTTCCCAGCTACCTATTCTTCACTCTTTATTGGACACAAAGACCGACTGTCTCATGTTCCTGCCACGTGCCGACACGAAGCTCATCGTCATCACCAAATCTATAAATTCTTTTTATTTTTCGAACCCCCGAAGGTTCATTTTTATTCGTAATATAATATGCTCAGAAGACTGCTCTTTTCGGCCACCTCCTCATCAAGCCACCTCCGTTCTAGCCGCAACCCCTCTTACAAATCGGCGAAAAATTTCAAGAATTCAAGGCTATTTTCATCCTCCTGGCCTTTATCGCTGGTTTTTTATCGGCCCTTTACGCCGTCCAGAGTCTACGCTATGGCTGACGACGGGTCCTCCGGCACGGCGTCGTCTGGGAGGCCCACGCACTCCAACCGTCTTGCGGCGGAGCATAGCCCTTACCTTCTTCAACACGCCCACAATCCCGTAAATTATTCGCCCATTTTATTGCCCATCGACAGAGACTTTGCTGATTAATTCAATATCGTGTTTAATTTTATTTGTTTGCTCTCTGTGATGCTGTAAATAGGTGGATTGGTATCCATGGGGGGAGGAGGCTTTTTCCGAAGCACGCAAAAGGGATGTGCCTATCTTCCTGTCAAGTATACCATGTTTTCTTCTATTTGTACTATGATGCTCGTTTTCCTCTTTTTTTTTTTTTTCCTTGCTCGTAGCTGACATATCCTTTTTTCTGGTTGATGTTTATTGCATTTGAAGTTGGGTACAGCACGTGTCACTGGTATGATCTTTATTCTTAGCTTCTTTATCTTCGTCTTAAGCGATTGAGCTGCACGTGCGTTGAATGATTGTGTAATTTGTTGGTTTTCTGTGGTTAATGTTACCTTTTTTATTTTATTTTCCAAATTAAGGTGTCATGTGATGGAAGTGGAATCTTTTGAGGATGAAGAGGTTGCAAAGTTACTCAATGATTGGTTTGTTAGTATCAAGGTGATCTGTCCCCAACTTCTTGGAGAATTGCTTCTTGTATTTGCAATTTTTGGTGATCTTAGAATGTGTTTTTTGACAGGTGGACAGAGAAGAAAGGCCAGATGTAGATAAGGTATGCTTTGGTGTTGTTGGGCTTGATAGTTTTTTTGTTCAAGAACTTATATTTTCTTTACTTAGGTTGTTCACATTCATGAATGCAATTTACCTTAACTCTAACTCTAACATGGGATCTGAACTCTTATTGTAGTTTAAATGAGCAGCTTAAAGTTTCGATTCTCTTATCTTTTGGGGTGTAACTGGATTTGAGAGTGTTGATGTCGTAAATCGTATTTGTTATGAGTTTACCTGAAATGGGAACTTCTCTAATTTGTAAATTAATGGAGTCCCCTGGGTTGGAATGTGGATATGAGTCGTTTGTGATCGAACAAGTCCTCCTTTTCTCTTCCATTTGTTTTCCTCTTTCATTTTTTGTGTGAATCTTTCTCTCAATCCTCTGGTTTTTTCGTTATTTGACCAGGTATACATGACCTATGTACAAGCGTTATACGGTGGTGGTGGTTGGCCATTAAGTGTCTTCCTTTCTCCCGATCTGAAGCCTTTGATGGGTGGCACTTATTTTCCTCCAGATGATAAATTTGGCAGGCCAGGCTTCAAAACAGTTCTTAGGTAACTCTAAAATGTTAGGAATGACAGACATTATCTTTTCACTTTTCCTTTATTGGCAAGGTGTTCCTATTTCAGCGCACATAACTCAAAAGATGATTTTACTTTATAGGAGGGTTAAAGAAGCATGGGACACGAAGAAGGATGCTTTGGTCCAAAGTGGGACATTTGCAATCGAACAGCTTTCAGAAGCCTTATCAGCTACAGCAAGATCCAATAAGGTTCCTCAAGGACTTCCCCAGAAGGCATTGCAAAAATGTGCTGAACAGGTAGAATCTTCCATCAGATGATTTTTCTTTTTCTTTTTTAATCTATTAGTGTTTTAATTGGCATTTATGTTTTTGTTATCATCATTACTTGTAACATCTGTTTATTTAAATTTGAGCTTACAGTGAAGTTTTGACCCTTTTTTCCTTATTAGGGTNACTACTCTCTACTCTCTAGCACATAACTTTCTGTCTTGCGATTTTTTGCGGTAGCTTGCCGACAGTTACGACTCGAAATACGGCGGATTTGGGTCTGCTCCGAAATTCCCGAGACCAGTCGAAATCCAGCTCATGCTTTACCATTCAAAGAAACTAAACGAGAATAGCATGACGAGCGAGGCAAAAGAAGACCTAAATATGGTTATCCTAACCTTACAGTCCATGGCAAGGGGTGGAATACATGATCATGTCGGAGGTGGTTTTCACAGATATAGCGTCGATGAATGTTGGCACGGTTAGTGATGATTTTTCTTTTCCTTATCTTTTTCAGTTCTTTCTAATTCTTTTTTGGAATTATTATTGTTGTTGTTGAGTCAATTGTTGTCTACTTGTCTTTGGCATGCTTTTTTGCAGTGCCACACTTTGAGAAGATGCTATACGACCAAGGGCAACTAGCTAATATTTATCTCGATGTATTTGCCATCACAAAAGACGTGTTATATTCGAGCATGGCTCGGGACATTCTCGATTATTTGAGGAGAGAGATGATCGGCCCTAGCGGTGAGATATTTTCGGCCGAGGATGCTGATAGTGCAGAGTTCGAAGGTGCCTCGAGGAAAAAAGAGGGTGCCTTTTATATTTGGACTAGCAAAGAGGTACATTTCAGATTATTTATTTATTTATTTTTATTTTTTTATTTTGGTGAGTGAAAAAAGTGGATTTGACTCTTTAAGGTTATTTGAATAGGTTGATGACATACTTGGAGAGAATGCAATGCTGTTTAAGGAGCATTATTACGTAAAACCATCGGGCAATTGTGATTTGTCAAGAATGAGTGATCCCCACAACGAGTTCAAGGGTAAGAATGTGCTGATCGAGCGAATAAGTACTTCTGCAATGGCCTCGAAATTAGGTATGTTGGTTGAGGAGTATCTGAAGATATTGGGGATTTGTAAACAGAAGCTTTTTGATGTGAGATCACAACGCCCGAGGCCGCATTTGGATGATAAGGTAAGTGTATTAAGAATTCATATGTTACTCTAAAACAATTCAAGTACATTCGCTTTTCGCTGGTGTGATGATTAAAAAAAAAAAAAACATGCAATTTTTCCAGGTTATTGTATCTTGGAATGGACTTGCAATTTCTTCATTTGCAAGGGCATCTCAAATTCTGAAGGGTGAACCGGAAGGCACTCAATTCTATTTTCCAGTTGTTGGAACTCATGTAATAAGTTCTTTCTTATTTTTTAATTTTTTATGCTTCTCTTTCCTGTATTATCTTTGTTTAATGAATTAAGCTGTCGTTTTTTTATTTTATAATAAAAATATTTTTGTCACTCAGCCAAAAGAGTACATGGAAGTTGCAGAGAAAGCAGCTACTTTTATCCGAAAAAATCTTTACGACGAGCAGACACGAAAACTGAAGCACAGCTTCAGAAACGGGCCTTCGAAAGCACCCGGCTTTCTTGACGATTATGCCTTTCTGATATCGGCTGTTTTAGACCTTTATGAATTCGGCAGTTCTATATCTTGGCTATCTTGGGCTATTGAACTACAGCATATACAGGTTAGCAAACACAAAATCATTAAATAATCAGCGAAATTGACAATGCCTTTTAGATCTTTAATTTACAGTGAAATTTCATTACAATTTTTTTTTTTTAATTGTGAGTACCTTTTTTGTTGAAAAAAAAAAAGGACGAGCTGTTTCTCGATAAAGAAGGGGGAGGATATTTCAATACCCCTGGTGAGGATCCTTCTATTCTCCTCCGCGTGAAAGAAGACCATGATGGCGCGGAACCTTCCGGAAACTCTGTCTCGTTGAACAATCTAGTGCGGTTGGCTTCCTTGGTTAGCACCAGTTCAGATCATTACAGAAGCAATGCTGAACGTCTTTTGGTATGTTCTGTGAACTTTCTTTGGCTATGTTTTGTCCGCATATATGCTAAACTAAGCTCTTAGTTTATAGGTGATTTGATTAGCTTAATAAGCTTGCTTTCGTAGGACGAGTTTTTTTTTTTTTCAAAAAGCTCGAGCTTATCATAAGCTTCCTTGGGTAGCTTTTCAAATAAGCCCATTGAAATTTTTATTTCGGTAAAGCTAATTTTACCAAACACTTTTATCATAGCCTTTTAGACATAAGTTATAAGCTATCAGCTATAAGCTCGAAATTCACTTAAAGCTTTTAAGTTAACTCGTGTATACCAAACATAGCCTTTATGGTCACAAAATTGAAACTACCAGCTTATATTCGTTTTTACAAAAAAAATCTATTGCCTTTTTGTAGATTGATGATTTCATTTCTTCGCCGATTCGGGTTAGGAAAATAAAATAACGATTTCCATTTATTTTTGTTACAGTCGGTGTTTGAGAAGAGGCTGAATGAAACTGCCATGGCTGTGCCCCTAATGTGCTGTGGCGCGGACATGTTAAATGTCCCTTCTCGAAAGCAAGTTGTTCTAATCGGGGACAAGTCATCTTCACTTTTCGAAAGCATGTTAGCCGCTGCTCATAAATCGTATGATCCTAACAAAACGGTAAACCTTTTGCCCTAAATGCAAGATTTTGCTCGATTCATGTCCTAAAAAAACACGATTAACACTGATTCTATTTGCCAAAATGCAAGATTTGCTCGACTCATGTCCTAAAAACACGATTAACACTGATTCTATTTTGTGCCGTTATGCTATCGTATGGTGTAGGTTATCCATGTGGACCCTAACAACGCAGAAGAAATGCGCTTTTGGGAGACGAACAATGACAAGATTGCCCTCATGGCGAAAAGCAATTATGCACCGGATAAAGTTGTGGCATTAGTTTGCCGGGACTTCACGTGCAGTCCACCGGTGCACGACCCGGATTCTCTTCAGTCTTTACTCTCAAAGTGATGTCATATTCGGCAGTGTATATAATAGTTAATAAATCGACATATCTCTTCTTCAGTCTTTGCTCTCAAAGTGATGTCATATTCGGCAGTATACTAGTTAATAAATTGACATATTGATATAGTATGTACGCTTTTCGAATAGGATTTCGTTTTGTGTCATTTTTCCCTTTCTTGTGTGTGTGTGTGTGTGTGTGTCTGTGACNATATAAGATGAAAAAAATATATATATTTAAAATTGATGTAAGATAAAAAGAATAAAATATTAATTATTTATGATAAAAAATAGTAGAAATTATAAATAATATTGATGTAATGTAAAAAAATGTTAAAATATTAATTAAAGTTATATTTGAAAATGGTGTAGGGTGAGTATTATATTGTTAGATGTATAACAATATTTTATTATTGATTTAAATCATATTATTAAAGGAGTGAATATTTATATTGTTAGATGTATAACAATAATTGATTATTAATTTTAAATCTATACTTATATAATAAGAATTAATATTTATCCAAAATAGTAGATCAAATTATGGTCAATGTCGGATTTGCATTAAATATTTTTCAAAACTGGTAAGTTTTTGTCTTTTTCACACTTCTCATTAATTATGTTCTTTTCACACTTCTCATAAATTCATTAATTACGACATAATTATCATAAATCATTTCATCTGAGCTTTTATCGTTAAAATGTATAGCGATATGTTATGACTTTATCTCATTGATATTTCAATGAAGCGTCCTTATGGCGTTCTATTTTTTAGTAACCACTCTATATCAATAACCCAATATTTGGTTAATGTTAGCACGCGTCTTTATTTCAAGGAGCGGATATTCTTTGACCTTTAATTAATCTGAACTGATTGTCTTGACTTTTTAATTTTTTAAAACTCTTTTTTTAAATATTTCGGCTTAAGATTGGGATTTCATTATACAAGTCATCGGATTGTTTGAATGAAAATGAATGAAAAGAACACCAAAAACAGGTAGCCTTATTCATATAATCAATCCTAAAATATTAATTTGTTCACCAAAAATATTAGTTTGATTTTTAGGATTTGTCTCTTTTGAAAATATTAGTTTGTGATAATGAGGAGTTACCAAATAATCAAACTCATAATATTGTGTACGAGGAGGTTTTTAATAATATATGATTGTTACCGAACTTTTTATGATTCAACAATGTTCCTATGTATTTTAATGATTTCAATTTCGATCTTAATGCACGTGAGGTTATATTATTCTTTCAAATTTTACATCCCGTGCATCGCACGTGTTACGTACTAGTTGTATTATAATAGCAGTAGATAAAATGTGAGATAGGATGAAATAGTAAGTGAGATTAAATTTGTTTATTTTTATTTACCTATTCATTGATATAAATTTTAGTAAAAATAGGTATCCAAGCTAATAATTCCACAAAAGAAGGTTTTATGAACATTTTATTTTTTATTTTTTTATGGAAAGAAGAAAACAAATTTCGCTGAAGGCTCCGATTTAACCCCTCACCAGCTCAAGTGTTCGTCCGCTGGCGGATTCTAGGGTTTCAAAATCAGTCCCCGGCTTCCCTAGTGAAGCTATAATCACCGGCGCAACTAAATTCTCTCCACGCCGTACAAATCACAACCATGCCGATCAATCTTCAGTCGCTATTCCGTTCAGTTCTCTCTCGGCCAACACCTCGCAAATTTCAGCAGCCTTCAAAACGCCGAATCCACCAAATATCCGCCGGAAAAAGGCCTCGTCGTCTCCTTCCTGATCAACTCGTGTGGCCTGTCGCCGAAGGACGCCGTTGCTGCCTCCAAGAGAGTGCATTTCGACTCGCCCGACAAGCCCAACGACTTCCTGGGTGGTCTCCGAAAACAAGGTTTCACAGAGCCCCAGATCTCTCGCATCGTGAGGGACCAACCCAGGTTACTCACGTGGAACCCAGAAAAGTTCATTCTGCCAAAGATCCAATTTTTCCGGCGGTCATTAGTCGGTGTCTCTGAGAAGGACGTGCTCGACACCGTCTCACGATTCCCTTGCTTCTTGGCCTCAAGCTTGGAGCACAAGCTCGAGCCCAACCTCGATTACCTCAAGAATCTTGTTGGGCCCGAAACGACCGAAACCCTCTTCCTGAAGGGATCCCGCGCTCTGTTCAGGTTCGACCTCACGAGCAAAGTCATCCCAAACATGAACCATCTGCAGGAGATTGGAGTGCCCCCGGCCTGCCTCAAGCTTTCGTTATTTCAGTGCATTGGGATATTTTCCCTTGAACCCAATGAATTCAAGGAGCTGGCTCAGAACGTGAGGGAAATGGGTTTCGACCCATCGAAATCGATGTTTGTTCTTGCACTGTACGTTCTCTCGGGGAAGCCTCGTTTGGCTCTGTGGAACAAATGTTATCAAGTTTATCAGAAATGGGGTTGGTCGAGGGATGACATTTTGTCTGCATTCTTGAAGCATTCAAACTGCATGCTTTGTTCGGAGAAGAAGATCACTGCTGTCTTGGAATTTGTGGTTCGGGAGCTTGGTCGGGAGGCCAGGGTAGTTGCTAGGTGCCCGAGCATCATCTTTTACAGTATGGAGAAGAGGATAGTCCCTAGGTGTACTCTCGTTCGTGACTTAGCTTCCAAGGGATTGGTAAAAAAAAATTGGGCCTTGAGTGCTTTGCCTTACGGAGAAAGATTTCATGAGGAAGTACGTGGTTCGGTTTGCCCAGGAAGATCAGGGGCTTTGCGGAACCTATGCATTAAGGGAAAAAAAACGTTGCGTTTTTCAAACTCATGTCTTAGCGGTTGATTGTTGTTGGGAGAGGTAAATTTTGCTGGGTATTGTTTGAATTGCAGCATCTTTTGAGCAAGAATGGATAAGTTGTTATCGATTGGATTGGCAATGGGTCCATCTTCTTTTGCGGTCAATGTAGGTTGATGTATCGTTGGTTGAGAGCGGGTAATCAATATTTACTGGCAAAACGAGCAGCCCCTGAATGTATTTCATGTTTAATTTGGCTTTTGAGGCTTTTGTTTGGTTTACTTATCTTCAACTATCAACTGTTGTCCATTTACCTTATGTAGCTTTCTTTATTCATGAGAAGTGGAGAACAGTTTTGCCATTAAAGCTCACCTCACGCTTGATAGGTTTTGTTCTTGTTCTTTGGTGTCGTGTTGCCTCAACAATGCGGATAATCTCAGAGCTAGATTCCGCTTTGCCGAAGGTGACATGCATGCTCGGGAATTGAATCATCTTTTGAGAAACTCATCTGCAGTCAATTGAATAATGATGGTGAAAAGGGGCAAAATACCAATCTTGATCCTAATATGTAGACATGGCCACGGGCCCGGACCCAGCCTGGTCAAACCTATTGACCACGGGTCTGAGTCCGGACTAGATTTTCGATGGGCCGTTTCAGGTCATTCTTTCATGACCCTGGCCCGAACCCAGCCCGTGTTTTGGCCATGTCTACTAATATGTGATCAATTAATGTGTTTTTAACTTTAATAATATATGCGAAAGAGTCTACAAACTCCGATGAACTTGACGAGCTTTACCCCATGCAGTACCCCATAGGGTTTTTTGGCCACATATTCGACAGTTTGTGTGTGTGAATGTGTGGCCAAAAATCGAACGAGCCCATTCTTAGTATGACTTAGGTCTTCATGAATTATTATTCCAAACTACCACGAATTGACATATAAGATTACGATGCATTAGAATATAAAATTACATTTTAGCCATTTGTAAAATAGGACACGATTTTATCATGTAAATAACACGTTTACGTCTTTTAGTCTTCGCCTCTTATGTAAATTAGGGTTTTTGACTATTACTTTTCCTTTTTTATTTTTGTGTGTTTAACCTTTTTTAAGCCTATGTTATAACCTATTTGATGTTTCGTAATTTTTGTGATAATTTCTGTTATCTGATGTAAAGTTTGTATATGGAAAGCTTCGGGAGCAAAAATGGAGTTCCATCGGGCAAGAAAAGGCAACAATTTTATTTGTTACTGCATAATTATTATGAATTTATTAATTTCTAACAGTTTTATCATGTTTTATCATAAATGATAAAATCATTAGCTTCATCGAAAAACTTCAACCTACCAGTGATTGCAATCATTGAGTTTTTTTACAAAATATTATCTTAAATAATTTAACAATATTTGAATAATAAAATATTAATTTATAGTGTATCCCGTGCATCACACGTGGGTATCAAATGCTAAAGAGTGGAGAAAAACGCATAATAAGATATACCAAGGTAAATCAAGCAAGTTGTCAAAAAGCGCACTTGTCAACCGCGATAAATTCATTTCCCTCATAAAATTCAAGAAACGCAGTACCCCTGATCATTGAAAAATGAACTTTTCCCTCAAAAAATCTCGAAAAAAGAAAAACCCGCGTCAGCTCGTCGGTTCACCAGGTCCGTTGAATTCAAAATCAAATTTCGAAATCGATGTTCGCGATTCTCCGAGGCAGACGAGTCGGGTTCCCACCGGAGGTCTCTATTTTGGCCGCCCGTCAATTTAGGGCTTCTGAAATTGCGGTGTTTTCCAGGCCGTTCACCACCGGGAGACCACCGCCAGGTGTTCGCGAAAATGACTCTGAGAAATCCTTCACTTTGTCCTACCTCATCAGCTCATGCGGGTTGGCTCCGGACGCCGCCGTCCGCGTCTCCAGTAAACTCCAACTGAAATCTCCGGAAAAACCAGACGCGGTCTTGAATCTCCTCAGAGAGTACGGATTCACTGCCGCCGACATCTCTGTCATGGTCACCCGGTGGCCGAACGTTCTCTCTGCCTGCCCAGATACAACCCTTTTGCCCAAGCTCGAATTTTTCACGTCCATTGGCGTCCCTCTCCCCATCTTGGCCCACAGGCTGTCCCGATTTCCTTCCGTCTTATGGCACAGCCTGAAGAACTCAATCATCCCCTCATACGATTTACTGAAAAACCTTCTCGGTTCGGATAAGGGGGCAGTTGAAGTCTTTAAACAGGCTCCCCAGTTCTTCGGTTGGCGCGGGGCAGACGACATCTCGTCTAACTTCTCGTTTCTTCTGGCCTGCGGAGTCCCTCGGCCGTCTCTCGTCTCACTCGTCACGTACGAGCCAAGAATACTCTTGGCTCCTCAGGAAAAGTTATCCTCGTGCGTGGATCGAGCAATAGAAATAGGGTTTGAGGTGTCCAATAATGCATTTTTGAAGGCCATTCGGGTTTTGGTGTGTTTTGAGGAATCGACCCTTAAGCGCAAGATGGAGGTTTATAGAAAGTGCGGCATGTCTGAATCCGACATCAGGACCGCCTTTCTGAGTCACCCGCTGTGTATGGCCTTGTCTGAGAAGAAGATTTCGGAGAGTATGGGTTTTCTAGTTGATAAAGTAGGGTGGGCACCAGGTGACGTGGCCCGGTGCTCTTGGCTCCTTGGGTACAGCCTCGAAAAGAGAATGAAGCCGAGATGGGCTGTTGCTGAGGCTTTGAATGAGAAGGGGCTGAAGAATGTGGCTATCACGACCTTGCTGTTAATGTCCGAGAAGAATTTCTTGAAGACCTATGTCGAGAGGTACGAGAAGGATGTTCCGGAACTTTTGGAAATTTATCGAGGTAATCAAATACTGGCCCGAACCTCTTGAATGTATTTCTGGTCGATGAGTTAAGTTAATTGATGATTTTGTTTGTCGGCTTAAGAGCATTATTTCCAGAATCTTTTTTTTATGTTACATCCGTAATCCTCTTCTCCTCTTCTGTTGAAGTGGAGTTGCAGAACAGTATTTTGATGAGTTGATTGATCGTTTTCTGTTTGTAGCAATATACACTCTAGTATGAGAAGTCAATTGTGTTTCATAGCCAAATCCTCTTTGGTTGAATTGGAGTTGCAGGACAGTATGATTGATTGTTTTCTGTTTGTAGCAACATACACACTAGTATGAGAAGTAAATTGTGTTTGATAGCCAGATGTTCTTTTTCTTCATAATCTTTTGAAGTATTCTCTGAAGCTCAACCCTCTTTGGATTTTCTCACCTTTGACAATCATGCTTAGAGTTGGAGATAGTACAATGTCCTTGTATTCATGTTCAAAATCAAGGAAAAAGTTAAACCACCTTATTAGCCCCTAAATCTACCAAATGCCATGAAGCAACTTTTTGTGTTTATCAATGTCCTCGATTATCCTCTTCTATCCGAACTCGTACTCGACTCGAACGATCAAATCCTTAAGTTTCATCTTTTTGCTTGCGTTTACGCAAGAGATAACTCTTGAAGTCATTCCACAAAGCAACTTTTTGATAATTGTCGCCACTTGAAAGGTTTCGTTCAGCAAAAATAAAAATAAAAATCGAACACAAGGAATTTACCAATAAAAATCTTCTTAAGTCCAGCATTTTTTGTTTTGTACGTTGTTTCCATAATTCTTTGGACGCCTTAACCGGACTTTAAACATTTTAGAATATGTCGTCTAGTCCGTTAAGTATGAGACTTATACACAAGAAATCATTGCACGCCAAACATCCGACTCCATACGCCTTCGTGTATCGTTGTCTTCTGTGGTAACAATCGAAGGATCTTCCATGAGGAAACGAGAACGAAAAATCACATTTTTATTAACTTTTAAAATCAGAGCCGTTGAATTTTGGTTGTCCCTTGTCGGACGGAGGCGGCTCCCATATGAGTGGATGGATGATAGTCGGTGTAGCACTCGGCCTAGCAGTTGAAAAACTCGTTTGGTTTTCTTTAGTTGCTTTATTATGAACTCACCTAATTCCATCTTAAGATTATTATTGGTCCATGGTATGTGAAAATCAATGAAATAACTTAAGGCGGATGAAGAAAATAAAAGCAAAAATAAAACTCGAGACACACAATAATTACTTTTCCCTTAAGAAGAAGTTACTCTGAAAAATACTAATGACTAGCGGCAGATGCCTCCAAGATACAACGACTTTTAACTTATATATTACGTACTTGAAGCATAAAAGCTTTCGTCGAACAATACCTATGTTTGGAACTTTCGCAATAAAAAATTAAAAGGAAAAATAGTTTGATGTATCGTTGGTTGAGAGTGGTTTGTGCGTTTATTTAACCTTTTTGGAACCCCGGTAATCAGTATTTACGGGCAATTTTGTTCGAGCAGCTCCTGAATGTACTTCATGTTTTTGAGGCTTTTGTTTGGTTTAATTATCTTCAAGTTCAACTATCAACTGTCGTCTTGTCCATTTTCCTTATGTAGCTTTCTTTATTCATGAGAAGTGGAGAACAGTTAAGCTCGACTCACACTTGATAGGTTTTGTTCTTTGTTCAGTTACTTTGGTATCGTGTTGCCTCAACAATGCGGGAATAAAATCATCTTTTGAGAAATTCATCTACAGTCAATAGAATAATTGTGAACAGAGGCAAAATACCAATCTTGATCCTAATATGTGATCAATCAATGTGTTTTTAACTTTAATAATATCTGCGAAGAAGTCCACGAACTTCGATGAACTTGACGAGCTTTACCCCATGGGATACCCATAGGGTTTTTGGCCAAAACCCGACAATACCCATTGGGTATTATCGAACAAGCCCATTCTAATATTTAACTTAGGCCTACATGAATTATTTCAAACTATTGCATATAAGATTATGATACATTAGAATCTAAAATTACATTTTAGCCCTTTGTAGTACAAGACACGATTTTATCATATAAATAGCACATATACGTGTTTTAGTCATATTATTTGACTAGCACTTTTCCTTTTACATATTTGCATGTTTAAGCCTATGTTATAACTTTTGATGTTTCGTTATATATGATACAGAGTTTGTATATGGAAAGCGTCTGAAGCAAAATGGAGTTTGATCAAGCAAAACTACACGACAATTTTACTTGTTACTGCATAATTACGAGTAACTTATTAATTTCTAATAGTTTTATCATTTATGCGATGATAAAATAATTAGCTTTATCGGTAAAATTTTAATATACCAATGATTGCAGTTAAGTCATTTGATTTTTTTATTATGCATCAATACAAATCCGCACGGCTATACATATGTTAGTCCAACAATAAAAATCTCGATAACTGCAGTGTAATTGAGTCGAACCCTCCAATTTTATCTAGAATTGCCTTAATTTCCTTGATAATGCTAGAGGGGAAAAAAAAAACAAACACATAAACAAGATATTAAGGTAAATCAAGTTGTCAAAAGCGCTCTTGTTAAAACGCGATATATTCATTTCCCTCATAAAATTCAAGAAACGCAGTAACCCTGATCAATGAAAATTTTTCCCTCTAAAAATCCCGAAAAAGAAAAACCCTAGTCAGCTCATCGGCTCACCAGGTCCGTTGAATTCAAAATCGGATTTCGAATCGATGTTCGCGATTCTTCGAGGAAAACGATTCAGGTTCTCACCGGAGCTCTCTATTTTGGCCGGCCGTCAATTTTGGGCTTCTGAAAATGCGGTCTTTTCCAGGGCGTTCACCACCGGGAAACCACCGCCAGGTGTTCGCGAAAATGACCCTGGGAAATCGTTCACCTTCTCCTACCTCGTCAGCTCATGCGGATTGGCTCCAGAGGTCGCCGTCCGCGCCTCCAGTAAACTTCATCTGAAATCGCCTGAAAATCCTGACGCCGTCTTGAATCTCCTCAGAGAGTACGGATTCACGGCCGCTGACATCTCTGTGATGGTCGCCCGGTGGCCGAACGTTCTCTCTGCCTGCCCAGACAGAACCCTCTTGCCCAAGCTCGAATTTTTCACCTCCATTGGCGTCCCCCTCCCCATACTGGCCAGCAAGCTGTCCCGAAACCCTAGCGTCTTATCGTACAGCCTGAAGTACACATTAATTCCCTCACACGATATCCTGAAAAACCTGCTGGGGTCGGATAAGCTGGTAGTGCAAGTCTTTAAACGGGCTCCTCTGATCTTCGGCTGGTGTCTGGCCGGCGACTTCTCGTCCAACCTCTCGATGCTTGCGGCCCGTGGGGTCCCCTCATCGTCTCTCATATCGCTGGTCACGAGCCAGCCACGCGTGCTCGTGGCTTCTCCAGAGAAGCTATCCTCGCACGTGGATCGAGCAATAGAAATGGGGTTTGTCGTGTCCAGAGATGCATTTTTGAAGGCCATTTGGGTTTTTGTTGGTTTTGATGAGTTGACCCTTAAGCGCAAAATGGAAGTTTATAGAAAGTGCGGTTGGTCGGAATCCGACATCAGGACCGCCTTTCTGGGTCAGCCGCTCTGTATGGCCTTGTCCGAGAAGAAGATTTTGGAAAGTATGGATTTTCTGGTTGATAAATTAGGGTGGGCACCAGGAGACGTGGCCCGGTGCTCTTGGATTCTTGGGTACAGCCTCGAAAAGAGAATGAAGCCGAGGTGGGCGGTTGCTGAGGTTTTGAGTGAGAAGGGGCTGAAGAATGCGGCTGTCACGTCTTTGCTGACTTCCCGAACTTTTGGACATTTATCGAGGCAATCAAATGCTGGCCCGCACCTCTTGAATTGGTTTCCGGATGATTATTTCCAGAATCTTGTTCTTTATGTTACATCGCAATCCTCTTTGGTTGAACTGGAGTTGCAGGCCGAACAGTATTTTGATGAGTCGATTGATGGTTTTCTGTTTGTGGCAATATACACACTAGTACACTAGTATGAGAAGTAAATTGTGTGTCATAGCCAGATGTCCTTTTTCTTCATAATCTTTTAAAGAATTTCTGAAGCCCAAACCTCTTTGAATTTTCTAACACCTTTGACAATCATGCTTAGAGTTGGAGCATAGTACAATGTCCTTGTTTTCATGCTCAAAATCAAGGAAAAAGTTTACCATCTTATGAGCCCCTAAATCTATCAAATGCCATGAGGCAACTTTTTTGCGTTTATCAATGTCCTGGATTATCTTCTTCTATTTGAAGCAAAGGATCAAATCCTCAAGTTTCATCTCTTTGTGTATTGTGTTTATGCAGGAGATTATTCTTGAAGTCCTTTGTCAAGAAGGCAACTTTTCGACAATTGTGGCCACTAAAAATGCTTCGTTCACTATCAATTTCTCGGCCATAAAATAAAAATTGTTCACAAGGGATTTACCTATAAAAAACTTCTTAATTCTAACGTTTTTCGTTTTGTACTTTGTTTCTTAAGGATTCCATAAATCTTTGGACGTCTTTACACGTTATATAGTATGTCGTCTAGTCCGTTAAGTATTAGACTTGTACACAAAAAATCATTATACGCCAAACATCCGACTCCATATGTCTTCGTGTATTGTTGTCTTCCATAGGTTCGATGAAGGAACTTCCATAAGGAAACGAGAAAGAAAAAGGGTGTTGCAATAAAATAACACATTTTGTTATCACCTCTTAAAACTTAAAATCAGAGGTGTTGAATTTTGGCGGTCCTTTATCGGATGGGGACGGCTACCATTTGATGATAGTCATTGTAGCTCTTGGCCTTACACTTGAATAACCGTTTTGTTTTCTTCGGTTGCTATTATGAACTCACCAAATTTTTTCTTAAGATTGTTATTGGATGGTATGTGAGAATTAAGAAAGTGACTTGAGGAAAATGAAGAAAGAATAAGCAAAAATAAAAGTTGAGACACGCAATAATTACATTTTCTTTAAGCTCTAAATAATACTTACGGTTAGCGGCAGATGCTTTCAAGATACAACTACTTTTGACTTCTATATTACATACTTGAAATATACAAGCTTTTGACAAACAATACTAATGTTTGGAACTCTCAATATTAACTGAAAAATTAAATAACACAATATGTTATATGAACATTGAAAAGTTCAGTGCAGGAGCTCTTTAACTGTAAGTGCATTGGATGATGAAGGCATGGAGTAATTATAAATGTAGGAAAACACCTTAAGAGATTTATATTTTAAAACACAACTCTTTGAACATGTCCGAACGAGCCGGACGCATCCAAAAGTCAAAAAACAACTAAAGACACCATGGGACATGACCCAATGTGGGTGGTGACAAGTGTTGCGCTAGACAGTTGAAAATCGATTGCGGCTGCGAGCAGTCGTCGTAAGTCGCGACATTATACTGTGCGTCCACGTGTCGCGAGCTCGTACACGCTCATCTGGACTCCAAATCGTGCCCATGTTTTTCTTACTCGCCCCAACAAACTCTATTAGAGTTCTAGCATGCTCAGTGCATGATTATAGCTTGTTGGGTTTGCGGAAGTATTCATCAAACACCATATTTCGAATTTAACAATTATTGAGTTACTTACACTTAATTTTTAGTTTCAAACTTTGATTTTTTCATATATACTACATTATTTTGTCATTCACCTTATATTGATTTTGAGAACTTTCTAAGTTTTTCATTTATTGGTACAAAACTAAGTTTTCTTACACATACAACATTCATCACATATTTCGAACACACATCATATTGTAACAAAATACAGGATAAAAGTTTTCAATGCATACAATAACTGAAACGAGTGATAATTGTAGAAAGTTGATGTAATAATAGAACAATGACAAAATGAATTTGACCTGGAATTCAGAAAGCTCAACTACTAGTACCTGAAATAAGAAATATACAGTGCTGCCTTTCGAATTATAATGTGGTAGTTATGAAATTTACATTTTTTTAAAGAGCAAAGTGTTTGTTTTATTTTTCAAATACATATTTTTTAAATGCATTATTATTTAAAATGACATGTGTTACTTATACGACTAGTACGTAGCCCGTCTGATGCACGAGTGAGCTATATTAAATAATAATTATGAATTAATGAGTGAGTGTTACGGTAGGAACGTAGAAAAGTACTCCTATTTTATAGGCTACTACCATCAATCGATAGATGAATAAGAATGCGTCTCCTCTAAGATCAAGAGTGGCTCGTTAAGACTTCGTGCCTCAGACCTTCCTCGTAATTTGTAAATTGATACACCATTGAAAATTGATCAAATTTAGCTTCATAAGTCTAACTTTGCTCTCCTTAGGAAGTTAGACCGGGAAGGCTCGCGTCTTGATAATTATGTTCGCTTATCGGTCGTGCTTGACGACTAGTCAATCCCTTCCTTGCTTTAGCTCCACTCGTGCTTCTCAGTGTTTTAAGACACCGAGAAAGTCCAGAAGTGTAGTAAATAATATTAAATAATAATTATAAATTAAAGAAGTGAGGTTAACATAAAACATGTTTGAGGTATTGAATTTATTAGAGGAAACAAATAAAAAGATATTTTGTATTAGGTTTTAAATTTTAGTGTATATCTAGTAGGATTTAGAATAATCTGTTCCAACGAAACTTGGATTTATAGAGTTTTCATCATAGCAAACTCTTATTTAGATTAATCTGGTTCAATGAAAATAGGATTGTACGTGTTTTCACCATAATCTGTTTGAAAGAAAAAGAACTTGAAAATAATAGAAATTAAATTTATTCGTGCTGCGTTAGGAAATCATATTTGAGATTTTAAATAATGAAATTTGATATTCGAAAAATTATATTTGATGTATAATTCAAATTCATGTTGCAATTAGAAAAAAATCAAATTTTATAGATAATAGATTAGATTTTTATAGTGACCAAACACATGCATTAATGGAATAACTGATTTCATTTCTTTTCCATATTTATTCCATTCTTCAACTCATTCCATTCCTATCAAATTCTATTCTATTATATTAATTACGCCATTTATTTCCTTGATAATGCAAAAAAGGAAAAAGACAACATAGAATAATTCAACAAAATATTAAGGTATAAAATTGAACACAAAAAGTGCGGATAGTCAACGCGACATATTCATTTCCCTCGGAAATTTCAAGAAACGCGATACCCCTTCCCTATTAATGCCGAAGAAGACTATATACTGATACGCATCTTTAAACCCTCGTCTGCTCGTCAGTTAACTAAGTCCGTTGAATTTCAAATCGATGTTCGTGATTCTCCGAGGCAGACAACTCAGGCTCCCGCCGGGAGTCTCAATTTTGGCCGCCAGTCAATTTTGGGCTTCTGCGAATGCGGTCATTTCCAGGCCGTTCACCACCAGGAGACCACCGCCAGGTGTTCGCGAAAACGACTCTGAGAAATCCTTCACCTTGTCCTACCTCGTCAGCTCATGCGGATTGGCTCCAGAGGTCGCCGTCCGCGCCTCCAGTAAACTCCAGCTGAAATCGCCGGAAAAACCAGACGCGGTCTTGAATCTCCTCAGAGAGTACGGATTCACGGCCGCCGACATCTCTGTAATGGTCACCCGGTGGCCGAGCGTTCTCTGTGCCTGCCCAGAAAAAACCCTTTTGCCCAAGCTCGAATTTTTCACCTCCATTGGCGTCCCCCTCCCCATACTGGCCAGCAAGCTGTCCCGAAACCCTAACGTCTTATGGTACAGCCTGAAGAACTCAATAATTCCCTCACACGATTTCCTTAAAAACCTGCTCGGGTCGAATGAGCTGGTAGTGCAAGTCTTTAAACGGTTTCCCCTGATCTTCGGCTGGTGTCTGGCCGGCGACTTCTCGTCCAACCTCTCGATTCTTGCGGCCCGTGGGGTCCCCTCATCGTCTCTCGTCTCGCTGGTCACGAGACAGCCACGCGTGCTCACGGCTTCTCCAGAGAAGCTATCCTCGCAAGTGGATCGAGCAATAGAAATGGGGATTCTCGTGTCCAAAGATGCATTTTTGAAGGCCATTCAGGTTTTGGTGGGTTATGAGGAGTCGACCCTTAAGCGCAAGATGGAGGTTTATAGACAGTGCGGCTGGTCGGAATCCGACATCAGAACCGCCTTTCTGAGTCAGCCGCTCTGTATGGCCTTGTCCGAGAAGAAGATATTGAAGAGTATGGCTTTTCTCGTTAATAAATTCGGGTGTGCACCGGGTGACGTGGCTCGGTGCCCTTTGCTTCTTGGGTACAGCGTTGAAAAGAGAATGAAGCCGAGGTGGGCAGTTGCTATGGTTTTGAGTGAGAAGGGGATGAAGAATGCGACTGTCAAGTCCTTGCTGACAGTGTCCGAGAAGACTTTCTTGAAGACCTATGTTGAGAAGTACAAGAAGGATATTCCCCAACTTTATGACATTTATCGAGGTAATCAAATCCTGGCCCGCACTTCCTGAATTGGTTTCCCGTCAATTGGTGATGTTAGTTGATGATTTTGTTTGTTGTCTTGGGAGCATTATTTCGAGAATCTTGTTTTCTATGTTACATTCGAAATTCTCTTTGGTTTGCATTGGAGTTGCAGAACGGTCTTTTCAGTCAATTGGTTATGTTTTCTGTTAGTACTTAGTAGCTATATATACACTAGTATGATAAGCAAATCGTGTTCCATAGCCAGAACCAGAAGTTCTTCTTCTTCATAATCTTTTGAAGTATTTTCTGAAGCCCAAACATCTTTGAATTTTCTCACAACTTTGACAATCATGCTTAGGGTTGGAGCATAGTACAATGTCCTTGTATTTATGCTCAAAATCAAGGAAAAAGTTAACCATCTTATGAGCCCCTAAATCTATCAAATGCCATAAGGCAACTTTTTGCGTTTATTGATGTCCTCGATTATCTTATTCTATTTGAAGCAAAGGATCAAATCCTCAAGTTTCATCTGTTTGTGCTTATGCACTTATGCAGGATATAATTCTTGAAGTCCTTTGTGAACCGTTTGGTTTTCTCTGGTTGCTATATAATGAACTTACCAAACTTTGCGACACACAATAATTACGTTTGTTTTAAGACAAAATTGCTTTGAAAAAAATACTCATACTTAGCGACAAACAATACTAATGTTTAGTACTCTCAATACTAAATGAAAAATTAAATAACACAATATTATGAACATTGAAAAGTGTAATGCAAGTGCTTTTTAGCTGGAAGTGCATTGAATGACGAACGCATGGGGTATTTATAGATGTAGGAAAAACCTTAATAAAATTTCTTAATGGTGAACGCATGATTGGTATATGGGAATGGACCATGAATGGAATGATTATTCCTTATTTGATTCTCACTAGTGTGTACCCCGTGCGATGCACGGGAACAATATTAAATTAACAATATTATAAATAGACCTCGAGTTTGAGTCAATGGCGGAAGTAAAAACTACTATTGATCGTATTTAAAAAGAGAAAGAAAAAAAATAATTGTAAATAAAAGAGGAGGATAAACAATATTTAATAATTATAAATTAAAGATTCGGTGTCAAACAACGTAAAATGATTTTGTATAAGAGAATATAAAAAAATTTGATTACACACCATTTCAAAATTATTATTATACTTTTTTGTATGGTTAGCTTAGAATATTTGTAAAAATATTAGTAATTAGACCGATGAAAATTAGCTTCTTAAAGTAGATAATGGATTTCTAGTAGTAATTATGAATTAGTTTTTATTTTATTTTATTTTTTCTTTTCAAAGATAATGGATTTCTATTAGTAATTATGAATTGATTTCTATTTTATTTTATTTTTTCAAATCTGTATAGATAAGAGATGAGATTTTTTAAACACCTAAGATTGTATGCAATGAGATTTTGTAACAGAAGAGATAAGCTCGTGTAGATTTATACTAAAAATAGGAAAAAGAAAAATAAATATTTATTGTTAAAACGATAAACTAAGAAACCGGAAAAAGAGAAAAAAATCTTTACACAATTAATGAGCGGATTTTTTTGCCTATTCAGATTTGTCCAACAATTACTATATATAGGATATATTTAATGATTTTGGCGGGAAAAAATTTCTAAATTTGTAAAAAGGTTATTCTTTTTATATAATGATAGATTCCTGTACTTGGTATCTTTTGTTAAGGAATAACCATTACCATGGAATCACTATTCCCATTATTATGGGATTATTCATTCCTTCCATAACCCATGGTTTTATCCATTCCAAATCCATTGGAAATGAATTTATTAATTTCCTTTTAACAAAATTATCCAAACTTACTACATTACATAAATATATATACTATAAATCACGATTAAGTTATATTATTTTTTTTTAAAAAAAATAATTTCAAATAAAAATTTAAAAACATTTTTATTTATTGTTCATATTATAATTAAATATATTAAATACTTATATAAAACTAAAACTAAAAAATGCATTTATAAATAATTAAAAAAGATATTATTTTATTTTTATACATCATATATATTATATATTTATTCATAAATTGAATTATAATAAAATTATATTCGACCACATATGCTTATAGGGGTTTATGTAATGATATATTTGTATTAGTTAATATGTACAAGAATATACAATTCACTAATTTATTATATAATATATATGAGTGTAACAACACAAAAATATATTTATCAAAATATAGTAATTTTTTATATGAAAATAAAATAATTTATTATTATCATAAATAAAAAAATAACATGAATATAAATATTATTTTTTCTATAAAATAGTGAGAAATAATAATATAGAATGATAATGTCATTCTGTTCAGGTCTTATTCCTTCTGTATACCAAACACGTCAATGAAAAAACTTGTTTCATTCCTTTCTCATTTTCATTCCATTCTCCAACTCATTCTATTCCTATCAAATTCCATTCCAATATACCAATCATGCCAAGAGGTTTGAATTTTAAAACACAACTTTTGGAACATGCTCGGACGAGACAGACGTATCCGAAAGTCTAAAGGCCGCTTATAGACACCAGGAGACGTGACCCATCGTGGGTCGTGACAAGTGTCGCGCCCGACAATTGAAAATCGGTTGCGAATGTGTGCAGTAGTCGTGAGTTACTACATTATCAGCTGCACATCCACGTGTTGCGAGCCCGTACGCTCTCATCCGAACTCCAAATTGTGTAAAAGATTTTCCTACTCGCCCCAACAAACTCTATTAGAGTTCTAGCATGCGCATTGCATGATTACAACCAATCATGCCAAGAGGTTTAAATTTTAAAACACAACTTTTGGAACATGCTCGGACGAGATAGACGTATCCGAAAGTCTAAAGACCGATTATAGACACTAGGAGACGTGACCCATCGTGGGTCGTGACAAGTGTCGTGCCCGACAATTGAAATTCGGTTACGACTGTGTGCAGTCGTCGTGAGTCGCTACATTATCAGTTGCACATCCACGTGTCGGAAGCCCGTACGCTCTCATCCGAACTCCAAATTGTGTAAATTTTCCTACTCGCCCCAACAAACTCTATTAGAGTTCTAGCATGCGCAATGCATGATTACAACTTGTTGGGTTTGCGGAAGTATTCGTCAAAGACCAAATTCCGAATTTAACAGTTATTGAGTTACTTAAACTCAATTTTTATATTCAAACTTATATATATTTTTTTTTCATATATACTACATTATTTTCTCATTCACCTTATATTGATTTTGAGAACTTTCAAAGTTTTTCATTTACAGATACAAAACTAAGTTCTTACACATACAACATTCATCACATATTTCGAACACACATCATATTACAACAAAATACAGGATAAAAGTTTTCAATGTATACAATAACTGAAACGAGTGATAATTGTAGAAAGTTGATGTAGAATCCAAAAAGTTAAACTACCAGTACTGAAATGAGAAATATACAGTGTTGCCTCACGAGTAAGTCACTCTATTCACCGTGTAATTATAATATAGAAGTTATAAAATTTATATTTATTTAATTTTAAAGAGAAAAGTGTTTATTTATTTTTCAAATACATTTTTCTATATGGATTATTATTTAAAATGGCATGCTTTAATTGTACGATTTAATTATTACTCATCATACGTTGTAGTACTTTTTATAACACTTATCAAATTATAATTTATAGTAAATTTATTTAATTGATAAATAATTTTATTACTTTTAATTAATATTAGCAGTAATTTATTTTTTATGAATATATGAAAATCTGATGAGAAATACTAAATATAATAACTTTTAGAATATGTTTAAACACGAGTTAATCACGTATTTTATACTTTTAAAAACTCTAATAAATATAAATAGAAATATAGATCTTACATGGGTTACTCTACATCACAAACAAATTAAAACATAAGATTAAATACATAGAATTGCGAAACACGTGATTTACAACCCACAAGAAGTTGACCAAAACTTGGGTCAGGCTTAAAATGTTTGATCAGTACTCTTATAATTATTTCTTTGATAATTCTAAAGAGGAAAAAGAAAACATAGAAACAAAATATTAAGGTTAAATCAAATTGAACACAAAAAGTGCTGATTGTCAAACGCAACATATTCATTTCCCTCAGATATTTCAAGAAACGCGATACCCCTTCCCCCTAAATCGCCAAAGAAGACGATATATACTGATACGCATCTTCAAATCCTCGTCTGCTCGTCAGCTCTAAGTCCTTTGAATTCAAAATCGAATTTCAAATCGATGTTCGCGATTCTCCGTGGCAGACGACTTAGGCTCCCACCGGAGCTTTCTATCTTGGCCGCCCGTCAATTTAGGGCTTCTGAAAATGTGGTGTTTTCCCGGCCGTTCACCACCGGGAGACCACCGCCAGGTGTTCGCGAAAATGACTCTGAGAAATCCTTCACCTTGTCCTACCTCGTCAGCTCATGCGGGTTGGCTTCGGACGCCGCCGTCCGCGTCTCCAGTAAACTCCAGCTGAAATCGCCGGAAAAACCCGACGCGGTCTTGAATCTCCTCAGACTGTACGGATTCACAGCCGCCGACATCTCTGTAATGGTCACCCGGTGGCCGAACGTTCTCTCTGCCTGCCCAGATAAAACCCTTTTGCCCAAGCTCGAATTTTTCACCTCCATTGGCGTCCCCCTCCCCATCTTGGCCCACAAACTGTCCCGAACCCCTTCCCTCTTATGGCACAGCCTGAAGAGCTCAATCATCCCATCATACGATTTCCTGAAAAACCTTCTCGGTTCGGATAAGGGGGTAGTTCAAGTCTTCAAACAGGCTCCCCAGTTCTTCGGTTGGAGCCGGGCAGACGACATCTCGTCCAACTTCTCGTTTCTTCTGGCCTGCGGAGTCCCTCGGCCGTCTCTCGTCTCACTCCTCACGTACGAGCCAAGAATGCTCTTGGCTCCTCAGGAAAAGTTATCCTCGTGCGTGGATCGAGCAATAGAAATAGGGTTTGACGTGTCCAGTAATGCATTTTTGAAGGCCATTCGGGTTTTGGTGGGTTTTGAGGAATCGACCCTTAAGCGCAAGATGGAGGTTTATAGAATGTGTGGCATGTCTGAATCCGACATCAGGACCGCCTTTCTGGGTCACCCGCTGTGTATGGCCTTGTCCGAGAAGAAGATTGCGGAGAGTATGGGTTTTCTGGTTGATAAAGTTGGGTGGGCACCAAGTGACGTGGCCCGGTGCTCTTGGATTCTTGGGTACAGCCTTGAAAGGAGAATGAAGCCGAGGTGGGCAGTTGCTGAAGTCTTGAGTGAGAAGGGGCTGAAGAATGTGGCTATCACGTCCCTGCTGACAATGTCCGAGAAGATTTTCTTGAAGACCTATGTCGAGAGGTACGAGAAGGATGTTCCCGAACTTTTGGACATTTATCGCGGTAATCAAATCCTGGCCCGAACCTCTTGAATTTACTTCTGGTCGATGAGTTAAGTTAATTGATGATTTTGTTTGTCGGCTTAAGAGCATTATTTCCAGAATCTTGTTTTTTTATGTTATGTCCGTAATCCTCTTCTGTTGAAGTGGAGTTGCAGAACAGTATTTTGATGAGTATATTGATTGTTTTCTGTTTGTAGCAATATACACACTAGTATGAGAAGTATTTTCTGAAGCCCAAACCTCTTTGGATTTTCTCACACCTTTGACAATCATGCTTAGAGTTGGAGCATAGTACGACGTCCTTGTATTCATGCCCAAAATCAAGGACAATGTTAACCATCTTATGAGCCCCTAAATCTATCAAATGCCATGAGGCAACTTTTTCCGTTTATCAATGTCCTCGATTATCTTCTTCTAATCTTCTATCTGAAGTCAATATCAAATCCTTAAGTTTCATTTATTTGCTTGTTTGCTTGCGTTTATGCAGGAGATAACTCTTGAAGTCCTTCCACAAAGAGGCAACTTTTTGACAATTGTCGCCACTTGAAAGGTTTAGTTCACATTCAATTCCTTGAAAAAACTAAATGATTGCGAATTTAACAATTATTGAGTCACTTAAACTCAATCTTTAGTTTCAAACTTATATTTTTCTACATATACTACACTAATTTAGGTACAAGCCAATTTTCTTACACATACAACAAACAATCATATAAAGAAAAAATAAATGGATGAAAGTTTTCAACGCATACAATAACGGAAGCGAATGATAATTGAAGAAAGTTGATTTAATAATAGAACAATGACAACTCAAAACTGAATTGAAATCGATAAAGTTCAACGACCAGAGCCTGAGAATGAGAAATATTCAGGGATACCCCTCGAATGAGGCACTTTGATCACCTGTGTAATTATATATGTGATAGTTATGAAATATATATATATATATATATATATATATATATAATGACATGCATAATATAATTTATATTTAAAAAAGATGCATAATATTATTTATATTTAAAATGACATGCTTTGTCTTTACGACTTACTCATCTTGCATTATAATAATTTTTCCAACTCACATCAATATAATAATTTTACAAGTAAATTTATTTAGCTGATACATAATTTTATTAATTTTTAATTTATATTAATTGTCAATTTATATGTTATTAATATTTGATAAAATGATAATAAATACTAAATAAATAACCTTTAAAATTTATTTATAACTTGAGTTAATCACTTGTTTTATAACTTTTAGCTAATATACATAAGTATAATTGGTTATCTAACACACAACAAACAAACTGACACATAGAATTGGAGCATAAAATTCAACACATGGTGATATAACAAATGAACCGGTCTCAGTTAGCTCGAGTGAATGAACTTTTCATATAGTTTGGCGATGTAACAGCTTAGGTGGACCGTTCATTTATATAGGTCTCATTATAAGAACTAGCAGCTCGAATATGGGAGAAGACATGTTGTTAGTTATATTACCGGCCTATGGATAGTTTGTAAATGTAGATCTACTGACAGTGTATCTGGCCAACCTATGTGCAGCTATACGTATAAACCTACTGACAGTGACAATGTACCTGGCCACCCTATGGCCGTTATGCATGTAAACCAAGTGACAGTGCATTCAGCAGATCACCTATGAACAATTAACATATGAAGACCTGCAGATTGTATGTATACAAAAACCTATGGATAATGACGACATTATAAATCAGGAACTCAAGGAATAACACACTTTAAGGGTGACGTGGAAGGTTATAAAAGAAGGATTTAGATCATCTTAGAGATAAGAATAGGTCACCGAGCACCCAGGCGGTAGGATCATGCATACTTTCGGGCAGTCAAGTAACTCGGACAGTAGAATTGGACAGATCTTGGGCAACAAGGCAAAAATGTACTATATATAAGTCTCAAGTTTGAAAGGGTACAACTTACTCTAAATTTTACAATATTCTTATATATTTTATACTATTTCATATTTTGAGAATTGACTTGATTGTCGAAGGGTTACCGCTGAGAACACTCTCGACGTGTTTTGCAAGTTAATCCAGATATCAAATCGGTTCGAGGTCATAGAAGAGCAGTTCGTAAAGAAATAGCACGTCACATAGAATTATGAAACACATAGTTATAACTCATTGTAAGTTGAGCACTATCAGAATGATGGGTCGGCTTGGGCCTATTAGACAAAGACAAAAACTTGGGTCAGGCTTGAAGTGTTTTATCCGTTGAATAGTAAAGTAAATTGGACACAAAAAGTGCTGATTGTCGAACGCGACATATACATAAAAAACGCGATGCCCCTTCCCTAAATCGTGAAAAAGACTGCATATACTAAATACACATCTTCAAACCCTCGTCTGCTCGTCAGCTCTAAGTCCGTTGAATTCAAAATCGAATTTCAAATCGATGTTCGCGATTCTCCGTGGCAGACGACTTAGGCTCCCACCGGAGCTCTCTATTTTGGCCGCCCGCCAATTTAGGGCTTCTGAAAATGCGGGGCCGTTCACCACCGGGAGACCACCGCCAGGTGTTCGCGAAAATGACTCTGAGAAATCCTTCACTTTGTCCTACCTCGTCAGCTCATGCGGGTTGGCTCCGGACGCCGCCGTCCGCGTCTCCAGTAAACTCCAGCTGAAATCGCCGGAAAAAGCAGACGCGGTCTTGAATCTCCTCAGAGAGTACGGATTCACAGCCGCCGACATCTCTGTAATGGTCACCCGGTGGCCGAAGGTTCTCTGTGCCTGCGCAGACAAAACCCTTTTGCCCAAGATCCAGTTTTTCGCCTCATTTGGCATCCCCCACCCCATCCTGGCCAGCAGGCTGTCCCGGAACCCTACCATCATAAGGCGCAGCCTGAAGAACTCAATCATCCCCTTATACAATTTCCTGAAAAACCTTCTCGGGTCGGATAAGGGGGTCGTTAAAGTCTTTATACAGGCTCCCCAGTTCTTCAGCTGGAGCCGAGCTGACGACATCTCGTCCAACTTCTCGTTTCTTGTGGCCTGTGGGGTCCCTCGGCCGTCTCTCGTGTCATTGATCTCGTACGAGCCAAGAATACTCTTGGTTCCTCAGGAAAAGTTATCCACATGCGTGGATCGAGCAATAGAAATGGGGTTTGACGTGTCCAATTATGAATTTATGAAGGCCATTCGGGTTTTGGTGGGTTTTGATGAGTCGACATTTAAGCGCAAGATAGAGGTTTATAGAAAGTGCGGCTGGTCGGAATCTGACATCAGGACTGCCTTTCTGAGTCAGCCGCTCTGTATGGCCCTGTCTGAGAAGAAGATTTTGGAGAATATGGGTTTTCTGGTTGATAAATTAGGGTGTGCACCAGGTGACTTGGCTCGGTGCCCTTTGCTTCTTGGGTTCAGCATTGAAAAGAGAATGAAGCCGAGGTGGGCCGTTGCTGAAGTTTTGAGTGAGAAGGGGCTGAAGAATGTCGCTATCACGTCCCTGCTGTCAATGACCGAGAAGCTTTTCTTGAAGACCTATATAGAGAAGTACAAGAAGGATGTTCCCGAACTTTTGGACATTTATAGAGGTAATTAAATCCTGGCCCGCACCTCCTGAATTGGTTTCCAGTCGATTCATGAAGTTTGTTGATGATATTGTTTTTGTTAATTTAGGAACATTATTTTCAGAATCTTGTTCATTATGTAACAGCTGTAATCCTCTTCGGTTGAACTGGAGTTGCAGAACAATATTTTGATGAGTTGATTGATGGTTTTCTGTTTGTAGCACACTAGTATGAGAAGTATTTTCTGAAGCCCAAACCTCTTTGGATTTTCTCACACCTTTGACAATCATGCTTAGAGTTGGAGCATAGTACAATGTTCTTGTATTCATGCTCAAAATCAAGAAAAAAGTTAACCATCTTATGAGCCCCTAAATCTATCAAATGGCATGAGGCAACGTTTTGCGTTTATCAATGTCCTTGATTATCTTCTTCTAATCTCTTATCCGAAGTCGAGTCAAATCCCTAAGTTTCATCTATTTGCTTGCGAGATAACTCTTGAAGTCCGAGGCAACTTTTTCACAGTTGTCGCTCAATTGTTGCCCCTCAAACTGTGATGAGTTGATTGATGGTTTTCTGTTTGTAGCAACATACACACACTAGTATGTTTCATAGCCAGATTAGACATGTCCAGGCGACAACGCTCTGATTTGCCATGGCGTGAGGCGTGCGGCGAGGTGCCCACCTTGTGAAAGCGAGGCGAGCCATTATCCAAAAAATAGAAACATATGTACATGTGACATTTTACCAAATTATGTATATAAAAATAAATTATAATCGCTATAAACATGCAACAAAACAATACACATTAAAATAAAAACATTAAACAAACTAGAAATAGAAATAACAAGTAGCATCAACCCACCGCACAATCCCACATTATGCCAAATTCCCAATTACAATAATAATATAATGACTACTTTGCATCAAGTTAATGCTCCACATTCATAAACAAACAAAATAAATAATAAAAATAGAAAATAAAAAAAACACGCTAACCCCAGGCCCCCCGGTTGCTTTTCATCCCTGGCCAGACGGAAGTTTAGCCGGAGCTGGCTGACTTACACAACAGGTTCCCGTGCTAGTGAAGAATAACTGAAGCAAGAAAGGAAAAAAGAAAAAAGAAGAAGATAAGGAAAAACTGGAACATGTACCACTCACCGTCGCCGGTTAGTTGTTGGAATCCGGTCGCCATCATCGGTGGAACAAAAGGCACATGGTAATGTTGTAGTTTGATAAGTAATTTTTGTCAATTGGTAAGTTTTAATCTACAGTAAGTGAAACCTTAGGTATAAAAATACCTAAATTTCCCTGTCTCGCCTCACCTTTATAAGGCGTCGCCTCGCGCTACGCTATGCTACATCCCACATGGCGTCACCTTTCACAAGGCCGCCTTGCCTCAAGGGTCTGAGGCGTCGAAGCCCCGCCTCGCCTCGCGCCGCGCCATGCATGGCGATGCCATGGCGCACTATTTTAATCATTGGAAGATCTCCGAAAATAAAAAACGTCTCAGAGTCGTAAAACTACCATATGCGTGAATGGACGATAGTCGGTGTACCACTCGGCCTAGCAGTTGAAACACTCATTTGGTTTTCTTCAGTTGTTATATTATGAACTCACCAAATTCCGTCTTAACATTGTTATTGGATGGTGTGTGAAAATCAAGAAAATTACTTAAGGAAGATGAAGATAACAAAAGCAAAATTAAATGTCGGAGCATGCGGTAATTACGTTTTTTTAAAGAGGAATTTTCTCTTAAAAATACTCACGGTTAATGGCATATGTCTTTAAGTTATAACGACTTTTAAATTATATATTATGTACTTGAAATATAAAAGCTTTCGACGAATAATACATGTTTGAAACTCTCACAATAAAAAATTAAATAACACAATATTTTATATAGACTATGAAAAGTGTAATACATGAGCTCTTTAATTGTAAGTGCATTGAATGATTAATTTCATGAGGGTACTTATTGATGTAAGAGAACACCTTAAGAGGTTTATATTTTAAATCACAACTTTCGGAACTTGCCCGGATGAGACTGGCGCACCCGAAAATCAAAGGACATCTTATGGACACTAGAGAACACCATAGATGAAAATTGGTTGCGGCCACGAGCAGTCGTTACGAGCCACGAGTGTCAGTTGTGCGTTCAAGTGCCGCGAGCCTGCACGCAGTCATTCGGGTTCCAAATTGTGCCCAATTTTTTCCTACTCGTCCCCAACAACAAACTCTGTTAGAGTTCTAGCATGCTCAGTGCATGATTATTGCTCGTTTGGCTCGTCCGAGTATTCATAAAAAACCATATGATACAAATTTAACAGTTATTAAGTTACTTAAACTCAATTTTTACTTTCAAATTTATATTTTTCTACACGTACTACACTAGTTTCTCATCCACTTTCATAAAAAACCATATGATACAAATTTAACAATTATTTAGTTTTTAATTTATATTAATTGATAATTTATTTGTTATTAATATATGAAAAAATGATAATAAATACTATACTACCTCCTATTTTTTTAAATGTCATTTTAGCTTTATCAACTATTAACCAAATAAATGATTTTTGGATATTTTGTACATATTTTTTCATTATTACCTTCATTTAGCTAATAATTACACTACGTCTTTTCATATTCACTCTTCATCTGTTCTCAAAACATCCATCTCTATCTTCATTAATGAGAATTATTATTGACAAAAAAAATATTCTTAATTATTGTGCAACGACACTTAGTAAAAATAGGAGGGAGTATAATAAACTTTAAAATTTATCTATAGTTTGAGTTAATCACTTTGTTTTAAAATGTGTAGCTAATATACATAAGTAGAATTGGTTATATAACACACAACAAATTGACACATAGAATTAGAGCATAAAATTCAAGACATGGTGATATAACATATACAGTAGCTCGAAAGAACCGGTCTCATTTAGCTCGAGTGAGTGCACTTTTCATATAGCTCGGCGATGTAACAGCTCGGTTGGACTGTTCATTTATATAGGTCAGGTTATATGGTTGTTAAACCTAGCAACTCGAATATGGATGGTGACCTCTCGACAATTAATTATAATACCGATCTATGGACAGTTTAAAAATATACACCTACTGCCAGTGTATCTAGATGACATATTTGCTGTTATACTTGTAAACCTGTTGGCTGTTGACAATGACAATGTATCTAGGCAACCTATGGCAGTTATGCATGTAGACCAACTCACAGTGCATTTAGCAGCCCATGGACAATAAACATATGAAGACCTGTGAATTGTTTCGTATAAAGCAGACTCATGGACAATTAACATATGAAGACCTGCGAATTGTTTGTATACGAAACATATGGAAAATTTATGCATGCAGACCTGTAAACGACATTATAAATCAGAAACCTAAGGGAATAACACACTTTAAGAGTGACGTGGAAGGTTATAAAAGAAGATTTAGATCATCTTAGAGATAAGAATGGGTCATTGGGCAAACCTTAGGAGCAACAAGATAACCGTCGGACAAACCTTCGGGCAACCAGGTCATTCAGACTGCAAATTGGACAGATCTTAGTCAACAAGTCAAGAGTTTACTATATATAGGTCTCAAGTTTGAAAGGACACAAGTTACACACTTACACACTCTAAACTTTACAATACTTTTACACATTTTATACTCTTTCATATTTCGAGAACTGATTTGGTTGTCGGAGGTTTATTACTAAGAACACTCCCTGTGTGTTTTACAAGTTACTCCAGAGATCAAACCGGTTTGAAGTCATAGAAGAGCGGTTCGTAAAAAAATAACACATCGCGTAGAATTATGAAGCATGTAATTACGGCTCACGGTAAGTTGACCTATGAACTCCGAAATGTCTAGGAAAGCACTATTAGAATAATGGGTCGGCTTGGGCCTATTAGACCAAGACAAAAACTTGGGTCAGGCTTCGAAGTATTTTATCCATCGATTGAATTTATTGCCTTGACAGTGCAAGAGTTAAACCCACCCACCNAAAAAAAAAATTAAAATTTATATATATTGAAAGAGGTTGATGGAAAAATTGATTAAAAATTATTTGTGGAAAGTTGATTAAAAAAATGGGTCAAAGTTTTGACTTACTTCTTTTGGTAATCCAATTTAAATTCAAAATTTTAATGGCTTTTGATCTTCATGTTATTAATATATCTCATTTGTTAAGTTTAAATTATTTATGGTATAAATTACATATACTCTTTTGCGACATTTCAAATTATTTATGGTATATATTTTTTATGCAAAATTTGCTTGAAATTTGTTTCTATTGTAAAGGTATCTGTTAATATTTTGAATCATTTATAAATTAGAGTTTTGGTTGGTTGGTCGAGAACTTAGTTTGTAAAATAAGTCCAGCATACAATGTAATTTGGATAATTAGTAGAGAGATTTTTTTTACAAAAAAACGTTTGGCCGTAAAACTTTATCTCTCTTTATAATTTATAATTAAAATATTATTTATAATTAATTAGATAAAACTTAATGTATTTTTTTTTTGCACGAATACATTAGGCTACTATAATCAAACATACATCAAAATATTCTTTTGTAGAAATTTTGTTCTTTGCATAAAATGACACAAATTAACACAAATGTAATCTGAAATTTTGATTTGCATATTATTTGACAATTATAAATCCACCATTCAAATTTTTAAAAAATATATCATCTCGTGCATCGCACGGGCCACGACTAATAATAATAATAATAATAATAATAATAATAATAATAATAAAAGTAAATTAAATTGATTTCAAAAAGTGCTGATTGTCAAACGTGACATTTACATAAAAAACGCGAGGCCCCTTCCCTAAATCGCCGAAAAAGACTGCATATACTGAATACACATCTTCAAACCCTCGTCTGCTCGTCGGCTCCCCAAGTCCGTTGAAATTCAAAATCGGATTTCGAATCGATGTTCGCGATTCTCCGAGGCAGACGACTCAGGCTCCCACCGGAGCTCTCTATTTTGGCTGCCCGCCAATTTTGGGTTTCTGAAAATGCGGTCTTCTCCAGGCCGTTCACTACCGGGAAACCACCGCAAGGTGTTCGCGAAAATGACACTGAAGAATCCTTTATCATCTCCTACCTCGTCAGCTCATGCGGGTTGGCTCCAGACGTCGCCGTCCGTGCCTCCAGTAAACTCCAGCTGAAATCGCCTGACAGAACAGACGCGGTGTTGAATCTCCTCAGAGAGTACGGATTCACGGCCGCCGACATCTCTGCACTGGTCACCCGGTGGCCGCGCGTTCTTTCTGCCTGCCCAGAAAAAACCCTTTTGCCCAAGCTCCAATATTTCGCCTCATTTGGCATCCCCCTCCCCATCCTGGCCAGCAGGCTGTCCCGGAACCCTACCATCTTAAGGTGCAGCCTGAAGAAGTCAATCATCCCCTTATTCGATTTCCTGAAAAACCTGCTGGGGTCGGATAAGCTGGTAGTGCAAGTCTTTCAACGGGCTCCCCAGTTCTTCACCTGGAGCCGGGCTGACGACATCTCATCCAACCTCTCGTTTCTAGCAGCCCGTGGGGTCCCTCGACCATCTCTCGTGTCACTGGTCACGTACAAGCTAACAATGCTTATGGTTCCTCAGGAGAAGTTATCCTTGTGTGTGGATCGAGCAATAGAAATGGGGGTTGACGTGTCCAATTATGCATTTGGGAAGGCAATTCGGGTTTTTGTGGGTTATGACGAGTCGACACTTGAGCGCAAGATGGAGGTTTATAGAAAGTGCGGCTGGTCGGAATCCGTCATGAGGACCGCCTTTCTGATTCAGCCGCTCTGTATGGCCTTGTCCGAGAAGAAGATTTTGGAGGGTATGGGTTTTCTGGTTGATAAATTAGGGTGGGCACCAGGTGACGTGGCCCGGTGCTCTTGGCTCCTTGGGTACAGCATCGAAAAGAGAATGAAGCCGAGGTGGGCGGTTGCTGAGGTTTTGAGTGAGAAGGGGCTGAAGAATGTGGCTATCACGACCTTGCTACCTATGTCCGAAAAGGTTTTCTTGAAGACCTATATCGAGAGGTACAAGAAGGATGTTCCCGAACTTCTGGACATTTATCGAGGTAATCAGATCCTGGCGCACACCTCTTGAATTGGTTTGAAGTTTGTTGATGATATTGTTTTTGGTTGATTTAGAAGCATTATTTCCAGAATCTTGTTCTTTATGTTACATCCGTAATCCTCTTCGATTGAAGTAGAGTTGCAGAACAGTATTTTTATGTGTTGACTGATGGTTTTCTGTTTGTTGCAATATACACACTAATATGAGAAGTAACTTGTGTTTCAGCAATATACAAACTTGTATGAGAAGTAGATTGTGTTTGATAGCCAGATGTTCTTTTTCTTCATAATTTTTTGAAGTATTTTCTGAACCCCAAACCTCTTTGGATTTTCTCACATCATTGACAATCATGCTTAGAGTTGGAGCATAGTACAATGTCCTTGTATTCATGCTCAAAATCAAGGAAAAAGTTAACCATCTTATGAGCCCCTAAATCTATCAAATGCTATGAGGCAACTTTCTGCGGTTATCAATGTCTTCGATTATCTTCTTCTATTTGCAGCAAATGATCAAATCCTCAAGTTTCATCTCTTTGTCGTTGTCTTTGTGTTTATGCAGGACATAAATCTTGAAGTCTGTTATGAAGAAGAAAACTTTTTGACAATTTTCGCCGCTTGAAATGCTTCGTTCACTATCGATTTCTCGGCAAAAAAAAAAAAACGTAAGCAAGGGATTTACCTATAAAAAACTTCTTAATTCTAGCGTTTTCGTTTTGTACTTTGTTTCTTAAGAATTCTGTAATTTCTTGGATTCTTAACCGGAATTTAAACATTATAGACTATGTCGCCTAGTCCCTTAAGTATGAGACTAATACACAAGAAATCTTTATACGCCAAACATCTGACTCCATACGCCTCCGTGTATTGTTGTCTTCCATAGGAACGATGAAGGATTTTCCTGAGAAAACGAGAAAGAAAAAGGCTGGTGCAATTAAATAACACATTCTGTTATCAATTCTTAAAATCAGAGGGGTTGAATTTTGGCGGTCCTTTGCCGGATGGGGTCGGCTACCATTTAAGTGTTTGGATGATAGAGTGTAGCACAGGCCTTGCACTTGAAGAACCGTTTGATTTTCTTCGGTTGCTATATTATGAACACACCAAATTTCATAAGAACTGTATGGTATGCTAGAATGAAGAAAATGACTTAAGGAAAAAAAAGAAATAATAAACAAAAATGAAAGTCGAGACACACAGTAATTATGTTTTCTTTAAGACAAAATTGTTTTGAAAAAATACTCACGGTTAGCAGATGCGTCTTGGATGCAACTACTTTTGATTTCTATATTACATACTTAAATATACACATATTTGACAAACAATACTAATGTCTTGAACCATTTATACTAAATGAAAAATTAAATAATACAATATACTATATGAACTTTTGGAAAGGGTAATTTGGCTTTTGAAGCTTTTGTTTGGTTTACGTATCTTCAACTATATCAATTGTCCATTTACCTTATGTAACTTTCTTTATTCTTGAAAAGTCACTGTACTAAAAATCGTCCTAGGCGGCCGTCTAGGCGCCTCCGATTTGTATGAATCGGCTGAAAAAATCAGTCAGGCGACTAGGCAGTGTCTACGTGGGCTCCGCGGCAAATTTTCAACTTTTTTTGTTAAAAAAATACTAATTACATTATTTGTTATCATGGTTTCATTATAATAAATCAATATTATTATTTGGACTTAGGTGTGTGGATGTATTATAAGTTGATATAGTTTTATTTTGTAGGTAGTAAAATAAATAAATAATAAGGTATGTAATCTTAATTTCTAGACCACGCCTAGGCGCTCTAGGCGCTAGGCGCTAGTCGAGCGTCTAGCGACTTATAGAACATTGTTCAAGCTTGATAGGTTTTGTTCTTGTTCAGCTACTTTGGTATCGTGTTGCCTCAACAATGCGGATAAGTTCAGAGCTAGATTTCGCTTTGCCGAAGGTTACACGCATGCTCGGGAATCGAATCATCTTTCTACAAACTTATCTGCAGTCAATAGAATAATGGTGAACAAAGGGGCAAAATACAATCTTGATCCTAATATGTGATCAATCCATGTGTTTTTAACTTTAATAATATTTGCAAAAAAGTCCACAAACTCGACGAGTTTTACCCCATGGAGTAACCCATAGGGTTTCTTTGTCACATATTCCACAGTGTGTGTATATGTGAATGTGTGTCCAAAACCCAATAATACCCAATAGGCAGTAATGAACAAGCCCATTCTCACTTTGAATTAGGTCTACATGAATTACGAAGTATTAGATTATAAAACTATATTTTAGCCATTTGTAATCTAGGACACGATTTTTATCATGTAAATAAAATGTTTACATGTTTTAGTCTTAGGTAAATTAGGGTTTTTGACTTTCACTTTTCCATTTACATTTTTGTTTGTTTAACCCTTTTTAAGCATATTTCATATTTTTTTATGTTTCATAATCCTTTGTGTCAACTTATGTTATCTGAAATAGAGTTTGTATATGGAAAGTGTAGGGAGCAAAAATAAAGTTCGGTCAGGCAAAACAAGGTGACAATTATACTTTACTCCATAATTAGTATTATTAATTTCTAATAGTCTTATCAATTATGTGATGTAAAATAATTAAATTTATTCAACCTATTGCAGTACAGTCAACGATTTTTTATTTTTTTTTTTAATGCATCAATACAAATATTAAATATGTGGGGATATACGTAACTAAATCTATCTGTATATGAATGACTCAAGTGTAACTGAACCCTCCAATTTTATCTTGATTGCCATTGGGGGGAACCACATAACAAGATATCAAGGTAAATCAAGTTGTCAACACTCAACAAGCTCTTGTTAAACGCGATATATATTCATTTCCCTCATAAAGTTCAAGAAACAATACCCCACTACCCCTGATCATTAAAAGCGTTTCCCTCTAAAAATCCCGAAAAAGAAAAACCCTAGTGGGCTCACCAGGCCCGTTGAATTCAAAATCGAATTTCGAATCGATGTTCGCAATTCTCCGAGGCAAACGACTGAGTCTCCCACCGGAGCTGTCTGTTTTGGCCGGCCGTCAATTTTGGGCTTCTGAAAATGCGGTCTTTTCCAGGCCGTTCACCACCGGTAAACCATCGCCAGGTGTTCGCGAAAATGACCCTGAGAAATCCTTCACTTTCTCCTACCTCGTCAGCTCATGCGGGTTGGCTCCAGACGTCGCCGTCCGCGCCTCCAGTAAAATCCAGCTGAAATCGCCGGAAAAACCAGACGCGGTCTTGAATCTCCTCAGAGAGTACGGATTCACGGCTACCGACATCTCTGTAATGGTCACCCGGTGGCCGAACGTTCTCTGTGCCTGCCCAGACAAAACCCTTTTGCCCAAGCTCGAATTTTTCGCCTCCATTGGCGTGCCCCTCCCCATCCTGGCCAGCAGTCTGTCCCGAACCCCTTATGTCTTATGGCACAGCCTGAAGAATTCAATCATCCCTTCATACGATTTCCTGAAAAACCTGCTCGGGTCGGATAAGCTGGTAGTGCAAGCCTTTAAACGGACTCCAATGATCTTCGACTGGTACCTGGTCGACGAACTCTCATCCAACCTCTATTTTCTAGCAGCCCGCGGGGTCCCCTGGCCCTCTCTCGTATCACTGGTCACATACGAGCCAAGAATGTTCTTGGCTCCTCAGGAGAAGTTATCCTCGTGCATGGATCGTGCAATAGAAATGGGGTTTGACGTGTCCAATAATGCGTTTTTGAAGGCCATTCGGGTTCTGGTCGGTTTTGATGAGTTGACCCTTAAGCGCAAGATGGAGGTTTATAGAAAGTGCGGCTGGTCGGAATATGACATCAGGACCGCCTTTCTGAGTCAGCCTCTCTGTATGGCCTTGTCCGAGAAGAAGATTTTGGAAAGTATGGATTTTCTGGTTGATAAATTAGGGTGGGCACCAGGTGATGTGGCCCGGTGCTCTTGGATTCTTGGGTACAGCCTCGAAAGGAGAATGAAGCCAAGGTGGGCTGTTGCTGAGGTTTTGAATGAAAAGGGGCTGAAGAATGTGGCTATCACGTCCCTGCTGACAATGTCCGAGAAGATTTTCTTGAAGACCTATATTGAGAAATACGAGAAGGATATTCCCGAACTTTTGGACATTTATCGAGGTAATCAAATCCTAGCCCGAACCTCCTGAATTGGTTTCTGGTCGATTGGTGAAGTTTGTTGATGACATTGTTTGTTGATTTAGGAGCATTATTTTCAGAATCTTGTTCTTTATGTTACATCCATCCTCTTCGGTTGAACTGGAGTTGCAGAACAGTATTTTTATGTGTTGATTGATGGTTTTCTGTTTGTAGCAATATATGATTATATACATTAGTAAATTGGGTTTCATAGGCAGATGTTCTTTTTCTTCATAATCTTTTGAAGTATTTTCTGAAGCCCAAACCTCTTTGGATTTTCTCACACCTTTGACAATCATTCTTAGAGTTGGAGCATAGTACAATGTACTTGTATTCATGCTCAAAATCAAGGAAAGAGTTAACCATCTTATGAGCCCCTAAATATTATCAAGTGCCATGAGGGAAATTAAGTAAACCGACGTTCGAATTCCACGTAAATATCAACTCTGATTTATTATTACTCAGAACCAGTCGATGAAACGATATAAACTGGTATAATTTCCTAAATGAATGTATTATTTGTCATATACAACTTATTAATATAATTTAACAAAAGCGTTGATGTTGAATGCGGCATCTTCACAATCATGTAACGTGGATTCTTAATCGACTAAATACTTGAACCACAAAGTAAAGATTGAGCTCTGATAAGTAATCTTATTCTTGACATTTTGCACTATCTTTTTACCGCGAGAAATTAGTCGTATTTGACAAGGTACCCGAATTTGTCACCATTATAACAACCCCTTCATATTTCTTGGCGTTTCAGTTTGGTTTGTTCTAGTGTTGCTAGTTAGTTTTGGCTTGTTTAGCCTTCTAGGCTACGATCGTCTCGACTCGTAGGCCTCCCTGTCTCAACCTTTGGTTGTTTGTTTCGGTCATTTGGCCGCTTGTGTTTTTTCGTGGTTTTATTAATACAATCTGCCGTTTGGAAAAAAAAAAAGTTTGGTTTGCCTTTCATTTTCATGCTTCTTACAATTTGCCTTTGCCTCTGTCTTGCTTCATTTGACCAATACTTTAGATTTTCGATTTTCATCTTCTATTCGAAGTCAAACGATCATATCCTCAAGTTTCATCTCTTTGTGTTTATGCTGAAGTCCTTTGTGAAGGAGACAACTTTTCGACTATTGTTGCCACTTGAAATGTTTCGTTCACTATCAATTTCTCGGGCTAAAAAGGAAAAAAAATCGTACAAAAGGGATTTACGATAAACACTTCTTAATTCAATCATTTTTAGTTTTGTACTTTGTTTCTTAAGAATTCCATAATTCTTTGGACGTCTCAACCTGAATTTACACGTTAGAGAGTATGTTGTCTAGTATGTTAAGTTTGAGACTTCTACACAAGAAATTAATATACGGCAAACATCCGACTATGGGAACGAAGAAGGATCTTCCATGAGGAAACGAGAAAGAAAAAGGGTAGTGCAATAAAATAACACATTTTGTTATCACATCTTAAATTAAGAGGTGTTGAATTTTGGCGGTCCTTTGCCGGACAAGGCTGGCTGCCATCTGAGTGTTTGGATGATAGACAGTGTAGCACTCGGCCTTGCACTTGAAGAACCATTTGGGTTCTTCGGTTGCTATATTATGAACTCACCATATTTCGTCTTAAGATTGTTATTCAATGGTAATTGGTAAGTGAAATTTCAAGAAAACGACTTAAGGAAGATGAAAAAATAGAAGCAACAATGAAAGTCGAGGCACGTAATAATTATATTTTCTTTATAATAAAATTGCTTTGAAAAATATTCACGGTTAGCAGTAGTCGCCTCCAAGATAAAACAATTTTTGATTTTATATTAAATACGTGAAATATACAAGCTTTCGACGAGCTAATACTAATGTTTGAAACTGCCAATACTCAATGAAAATTAAATAACACAATATGTTATATGAAATTTGAAAACTGTAATGTAAGAACTCTTTAATTGAATGATTCATGCATGAGAGTATTTATAGATGTAAGAACTCACTCAAGTGTTACAACACATCTTTTGGGACATGTCTGGACGAGAATGGACGCACTCGAAAGTCAAAGGACAACTAACGGACACCAGGAACGCGAACCATCGTGGGTCATGACAAGTATCACGCTCGATAGTTGAAAATTGGCCGCAGATGCGAGCAGCGGAGCAGGTATCGCGAGCCGCGATGCCAATTGTACGCTCACATGCCGTGAGCCCATACGAGCTCATCCGGACTCCAAATGGTACCCAATTTTTTTTCCTACTTGTCCCAATTAAACCTTATTAGAGTTCTAGCATGCTCATGGCATTATTATAACTCGTTAGGTTTGCCCGAGTACACGTCAAATACCAAATGTTTGCGAATTTAACAAATTTTTAGTTACTTAGACTCAAGATTTTTTGTTTCGAACTTACATGTTTTCACCTATATTAATATCCCATTCACTTTATATTACTTTTAGAATTTTCTAAGTCTTTCATTTATAGGTACAAAACCAGGTTTTCTTACACATACAACATCACATATTTCGAACAAACGATCACAGACAAAAAATATGAATAAAAGTTTTCAATGCATACAATAATTGAAACAAATGATAATTGTAGAAAGTTGATTTAATAATAGGACGACAACACGGATTTGTCCTGGAATCTAGAAAGTTCAACGACCAACACTTGAAAGTTGAAAATGAAAAACATACAGCGTCTCTCGAATGAGCCACTCTGGTCACCTGTGTAATTATACATACATGTGACAGTTCTGACTTATGAATTTTATATTTTTTTAGTTTTTAAAAGAGAGAAGTGTTTGTTTTATTTTTTAAATACGTTTTTATTAAATACATTTTATTTATTTTTAAAAATGACATGTGTTAACTGTACAATTTAATCATCATACAATAATTTTTAAATCCATATCATATATCAAATTTACAGATAAATTTTTTTTAACTGATATACTATTTTATTACTTTTAATTAATAAATATTTTATTTTTTATGAATACATGAAAACTTATACCAAATACTATAATAATTTTTAAAATATATTTATAACTTGAGTTAATCATGTATTTTATAATATTTAAAATTTTAATAGACTTAAATAAAAATTTAAATATACAGGACTACTCTAATCTAACACAACATGACAAATCGGCATATAAAAGTAGAACACAATATTCAATATATAGAATTATAAAACACATAATTACAACTAAGAGTCGATAATGCTAAAGAGGAAAAATAAAACAGTGAACAAAATATTTATAAGGTAAATCAAATTGGAACACAAAAAGTGCTGATTGTCAAACGCGATATATTCACTTACCTCAGAAATTTTCACGCTTCCCTCTAAATCGCCGAAGAAGACTGCAAATACCGATACACATCTTCAAACCCTCGTCAGCTCACCAAGTCCGTTGAATTTAAAATCGGATTTCGAATCGATGTTCGCCATTTTCCGTAGCAGACGACTCAGGCTGCCACCGGATCTCTCTATTTTTACCACCCCTCAATTTCGGATTTCTGAAAATGCAGTCTTCTCCAGACCGTTCACCACCGGGAGATCACCGCCAGGTGTTCGCGAAAATGACTGTAAGAAATCCTTCACCTTGTCCTACCTCGTCAGCTCATGCGGGTTGGCTCCGGACGACGCCGTCCGCGCCTCCAGTAAACTCCAGCTGAAATCGCCTGAAAAACCAGACGCTATCTTGAATTTCCTCAGAGAGTACGGATTCACGGCCACCGACATCTCTGTAATGGTCACCCGGTTTCCGAACGTACTCTCTGCCTGCCCAGACCAAACCCTTTTGCCCAAGCTTGAGTTTTTCGCCTCCATTGGCGTCCCCCTCCCCATCCTGGCCAGCAGGCTGTCCCGGAACCCTTCCATCTTATGGCGCAGCCTTGAGAACTCAATCATCCCCTTTTACGATTTCCTGAAAAACCTGTTCGGGTCAGATGAGGGGGTCGTTAAAGTATTTAAACGGACTCCCCAGTTCTTCCGCTGGGGCCGGGTCGACTACCTCTCGTCCAACCTCTCGTTTCTAGCAGCCCGCGGGATCCCCTGGCCCTCTCTCGTATCACTGGTCACATACGAGCCAAGAATGTTCTTGGCTCCTCAGCAGAAGTTATCCTCGTGCATGGATCGTGCAATAGAAATGGGGTTTGACGTGTCCAATAATGCGTTTTTGAAGGCCATTCGGGTTTTGGTGGGTTTTGATGAGTTGACCCTTAAGCGCAAGATGGAGGTTTATAGAAAGTGCGGCTGGTCGGAATATGACATCAGGACCGCCTTTCTGAGTCAGCCGCTCTGTATGGCCTTGTCCCAGAAGAAGATTTTGGCGAGTATGGGTTTTCTGGTCGATAAATTAGGGGTGGGCACCAGATGACGTGGCCCGGTGCTCTTGGATTCTCGGGTACAGCCTCGAAAGGAGAATGAAGCCGAGGTGGGCAGTTGCTGAGGTTTTGAATGAAAAGGGGCTGAAGAATGTGGCTATCACGTCCCTGCTGACAATGTCCGAGAAGATTTTCTTGAAGACCTATATTGAGAAATACGAGAAGGATGTTCCCGAACTTTTGGACATTTATCGAGGTAACAAAATCCTGGCGTGCACCTCTTGAATTGATTTCTGGTCAATGAGTTAAGTTAATCAATGATTCTCTTTGCCGGCTTAGGAGCATTAGTTCCATAATCATGTTTTTTTATGTTACATCCGTAATCCTCTTCGGTTGAACTGGAGTTGCAGAACAATATTTGATGAGTTGATTGATGGTTTTGTGTTTGTTGCAATATACACACTAGTATGAGAAGTAAATTGTGTTTCATAGCCAGATGTTATTTTTCTTCACAATCTTTTGAAGTATTTTCTGAAGCCCAAGCCTATTTGGATTTTCTCACAACTTTGACAATCATGCTTAGAGTTGGAGCATAGTACAATGTCCTTGTACTCAGGCTCAAAATCAAGGAAAAAGTTAACCATCTTATGAGCCGCTAAATCTGTCAAAGGCCATGAGGGAAATTAAGTAAACCGATGTTTGATTTCCACGTACATATCAACTCTGGTTTATTATTACTCAAAACCAGTCAATGGAACGATATATAAATTGGTATAATTTCCTAAATGAACGTATTATTTGTCACATACAACTTATTAATAGTGGCATCTTGTAACATGGATTTTTAATCGACTAAATACTCAAACAACGAAGGAAAGATCGAGTTCTGATAAGTCTAATCTTGTCCGTGACATTTTGCACTATCTTTTACGGAGAAATTAGTAGTATTTGACAACGTACCCATATTTGTCACCATCATAACAACCCCTTTATATTTCTTGGCATTTTAGTTTGGGGTGCCTTTGCCTTTAGTTCATTTGACCAATACTTCAAATTTTCGATTGTCTACTTCTATTCGAAGTTGAACAATCAAATCCTCAAGTTTCATCTATGCATGAGATAACTCTTGAAGTCCTTTGTGAAGGAGAATTTTTCGACAATTGTTGCCACTTGAAATGCTTCGTTCACTATCAATTTCTCGGCCAAAAAAATTCGTACACAAGGGATTTACCATAAAAAACTTCTTAATTCTAATGCTTTTCGTTTTGTACTTTGTTAAGAATTCCATAATTGTTTGGACGTCTCGTAACCGGAATTTACACATTATAGAGTATGTTGTCTAGTCCGTTAAGTATGAGACTTCTACACATGAAATCATTATACGCCAAACATCCAGCTACATACGCCTTTGTGTAGTGTTGACTTCCATGGGAATGAAGAAAGATCTTTCATGAGGAAACGGGAAAGAAAAAGGGTGGTGCAATAAAATAACACATTTTGTTATCACTTCTTAAAATATTTTAAGATGTGCTGAATTTTGGCGGTCCTTTGCCGGACGAGGCTGGCTGCCATTTGAGTGTTTGAATGATAGTCAGTGTAGCACTCGACCTCGCACTTGAAGAACCATTTGGTTTTCTTCGGTTGATATATTATGAACTCCCCAAATTTCGTCCTAAGATTGTTATTGGATTGTAATTGGTATGTGAAATTCAAGAAAATGACTTAGGGATGATGAAAAAAAAATAGAAGCAAAAATGAAAGTCGAGGTACGTAGTAATTATGTTTTATTTAAAATGAAATTACTTTAAAAAAAACTCACGGTTAGCGGTAGTCGTACAACTTTTGACTTGTATATTACATACTTGAAATACATAAGATTTCGACGAACAAGTACTGATATTTGAAATTGTTAATACTAAATGAAAAATTAAATAACACAATATGCTATATGAACTTTAAAAAATGTAATGTAAGAGCTCTTTAATTGCAAGTGCATTGAATGATTCATGCATGAGAGTATTTATAGATGTATGAAACCCCCACAAGAGGTTTAAGTGTTAAAAACATAACATTTGGGACATGCTCGGACGAGAATTGACGCACTCGAAAGTCAAAGGACAACCTACGGACACACCAGGGGACACGACCCATCGTGGGTCACACAAGTGTCGCCCTCGACAGTTGAAAATTGGTCGCGGATGCAAGCAGATATTGTGGGCCGCAATGGAGCCAGTTGCAACGCCCACGTGTCGTGAGCCCGTACGCGCTCATCCGGACTTCAAATGGTGCCCAATATTTTTCCTACTTGTCCCAATTAAACACTATTAGAGTTCTAGCAGTACTCATGGCATTATTTTTACTTGTTAGGTTTGCCTGAGTATATGTCAAATACCAAATGTTTGTGAATTTAACAAATTTTTAGTCACTTAAACTTAATTTTTTGTTTCAAACTTATATTTTTTCACCTATATTAATTTCTCATTCACCTTATATTAGTATTAATTTTTCTAAGTCTTTTCATTTACAGGTAAAAAACCAAGTTTTCTTACACATACAACATTCATCACATATTTCAAAGAAACGATTATGTAAAAGACAAAAATTATGAATAAATTTTTTCAATGCATGCAATAACTTAAGCAAATGATAATTGTAGAAAGTTGATTTATTAATATGCCAATGACAACACGAATTTGTCATGTAATATAGAAAGTGCAACGACCAACACTTGAAAATGAAAAATATACAGTATCTCTCGAATGAGCCACCCTGGTCTGTAATTATACATGTGATATTTTTGACTTATGAATTTCATATTTATTTATTTATTTTTGGCAAATATATTTATTTATTTTTTAAAAGCGATAAGTGTTTATTTTATTTTTCAAATACGTTTTTATTAAATGCATTATTATTTATTTTTTAGAATGACATGTCTTACCTGTACGTTTAATCATCATACATTTATAATAACTAGTGTGTACCCCGTGCGATGCATGAGAACAATATTAAATTAACAATAATATAAATAGACTTCAAGTTTGAGTCACTCAATGGCGGAAGTGGAAACTACTATTGATCCTATTTAAAAAGAGGAAGAAAAAAAATATAAATTAAAGATGAGGATAAACAATACTTAATAATTATAAATTAAAGATTCGGGGTCAATATAGAATTATTTTGTATAAGAGAATATAAAAAAATTTGATTACACACCATTTCAAAATTATTATTATACTTTTTTGTATGGTTAGCTTATAATATTTGTAAAATATTAGTAATTAGACCGATAAAAATTAGCTTCTTACAGTAGATAATAGATTTCTAGTAGTAATTATGAATTCGTTTCTATTTTATTTTATTTTTTCAAATCTCTATAGATAAGGGATGAGACGTGGGACTTATGCAATGAGATTTTGTAACAAAAGAAATAAGCTCGTGTAGATTTATACTAAAAATAGGAAAAAGAAAAATAAATATTTATTGTCAAACAACGGTTTTATAAACTAAAAAAAGGAAAAAGAAACAAAACTTTACATAATTAATGAGCCGATTTTTTTGCTTATTCAGATTTGTCCAACAATTATTATATGTAGGATATATTTAATGATTTTGGCGGGAAAAAGTTTCTAAATTTGTAAAAAAGTTATTCTTTTTATATAATGATAGATTTTTTAATCCATATCATATAACAAATTTACAAATAAATTTATTTAACTGATAAATTATTTTATTACTTTAATTAATATTAATAGATATTTATTTTTTATTAATATATGAAAACTGATAAAAAAAACTAAATATAATAATTTTTAATAGATATTTATATCTTGAGTTAATCACGTGGTTTATAATTTTTAAAATTTTTAATAGATACAATAAAAAAAAATTACAGGGCTACTCTAATCTAACACAACACGACAAATCGACATTCATTTTTATATAATTATAAAATACATAATTACAAGGAGAAAGAATACATAGAACAAAATATTTATAAGGTAAATCAATTTGAACACAAAAAGTGCTGATTGTCAAACACGATATATTCACTTACCTCAAAAATATCACGCTTCCCTCTAAATCGCCGAAAAAGACTGCAAATACCGATACACATCTTCAAACCCTCGTCAGCTCACCAAGTCCGTTGAATTCGAAATCGGATTTCGAATCGATGTTCGCCATTTTCCGTGGCAGACGACTCAGGCTCCCACCGGAGCTCTCTATTTTCGCCGCCCCTCAATTTCGGACTGCTGAAAATGCAGTATTTTTCAGGTCTTTCACCACCGGGAGACTACCGCCAGGTGTTCGCGAAAATGACCCAGAGAAATCCTTCACTTTATCCTACCTCGTCAGCTCATGCGGGTTGGCTCCAGACGTCGCCGTCCGCGCCTCCAGTAAAGTCCAGCTGAAATCGCCTGAAAAACCAGACGCTGTCTTGAATCTCCTGAGAGAGTACGGATTCACGCCCGCCCACATCTCTGTAATGGTCACCCGGTTTCCGAAAGTACTCTCTGCCTGCCCAGACCAAACCCTTTTGCCCAAGCTTGAGTTTTTCGCCTCCATTGGCGTCCCCCTCCCCATCTTGGCCAACAGGCTGTCCCTCTACCCTGGCATCTTATGGCGCAACCTTGAGAACTCAATCATCCCCTTATGCGATTTCCTGAAAAACCTGTTCGGGTCGGATGAGGGTGCCGTTCAAGTCTTTAAAAGGGCTCCCCAGTTCTTCCACTGGGGCCAGCCAGGTAACCTCTCATCCAACTTCTCGTTTCTTGTGGCCTGCGGGGTCCCTCAGCCATCTCTCGTGTCACTGTTCACGACCTACCCAGCAATGCTCGTGGTTTCTCAGGAGAAGTTATCCTCGTGCATGGGTCGAGCAATAGAAATGGGGTTTGACGTGACCAAAAAGACATTTCTGATGGCCATTCGGGTTTTGATGGGTTTGAATGAGTCGACCCTTAAGCGTAAGATGGCGGTTTATAGAAAGTGCGGCTGGTCGGAATCCGACATCAGGACCGCCTTTCTGAATCAGCCGCTTTGTATGGCCTTGTCCGAGAAGAAGATATTGAAGAGTATGGGTTTTCTTGTCGATAAATTAGGGTGTTCACCAGGTGACGTGGCTCGGTGCCCTTTGCTTCTTCGGTACAGCGTCGAAAAGAGAATGAAGCCGAGGTGGGCAGTTGCTACGGTTTTGAGTGAGAAGGGGCTGAAGAATGTGGCTGTCACGTCCTTGCTCACAGTGTCTGAGAAGACTTTCTTGAAGAACTATGTCGAGAAGTACGAGAAGGATGTTCCCGAACTTTTGGACATTTATCGAGGTAATCAAATCCTGTCCCGAACCTCTTGATTTAATTTCTGGTCGATGAGTTAAGTTAATTGATGATTTTGTTTGCCGGTTTACGAGCATTATTACCAGACTCGTGTTTTTTATATTACATCCGTAATCCTCTTTGGTTGAACTGGAGTTGCAGAACAGTATTTCATGATGAGTTGATTGATGGTTTCCTGTTTTTTTATGGTAACAATATACATTGTTATAATTTCCTAAATGAACGCATTATTTATCGCATACAACTTATTAAAAAGAATTTAACAAAAGTGCTGACTGCTGAATGCGACATCTTCACAATCAAGTAATGTGGATTTTTAATCAACGAAATACTTGGACCATGATGAAAAGATGGAGCTCTCACAAGTCTGGTCTTGTCCTTGACATTTAGCACATTTCGCAGGATCCTCCTACCCCTCTTCAGATGTTAGTGGTATTTTACAAGGTACTCGGATTTGTCACCATCATAGCAACCCTCATGGCGTTTCAGTTTGGTTTGCCTTAGATGCAATTTTACGCTTCTTACGATTTGCCTTTGTGCTATCTTGCTCCATTTGACCAATACTTCAGATTTTCGTTTATCTTCTTCTATCCGAAGTCAAAGTCGAACGATCAAATTAAGTTTCATCTATTTGCTTGCTTTTATGCAGGAGATGACTCTTGAAGTCCTTCCACAAAAAGGCAACTTTTTGACAATTGTCGCCACTTGAAATGTTTCGTTCACATTCAATTCTTCGACAAAAAAAATAAAAAAAATAAAAAAATAAAAATTGTACACAAGGAATTTACCATGAAAAACTTCTTAATTCTAGTGTTTTTCGTTTTGTACTTTGTTTCTAAAGAATTCCATAATTCTTTGGACGCCTTAATCCGACTTCAAACATTATAGAGTATGTCAGTCTAGTCCGTTAACTATGAGAATTATCACAAGAAATCATTGCACGCCAAATATCCGACTCCATACGCCTTCGTGTATCGTTGTCTTCCGCGGGAACAATCGATGGATCTTCCATGAGCTACTAATAAACTTAAAATAAAAATTTAGATCATGAGCTACTCTAACATACCACAAATAGATCATGGGACCCCTCCCGACGTTGAGTTCTTGAATGTACGGAGGCCGTCCGAGGTAGAAGGAGCCCAAGTGAAGTCTATTTCACTATTAAAGACCTATAAACAATTTATGCATGCGGACCTATAGACGATATTATAAATCAGGGACCTAAGGAATAGCTCACTTAGGGATGACATGGAAGGTTATTAAAGAAGGATTAGATCATCTTAGAGATATGCATGGGTCTCGGAGGGACCTTGGGGCAACAAGATAACCGTCGGGCAGCCAGGGCACCCGGGCAATAGGATCATGCAGACCTTCGGACAATTAGGTCCTTGGGTAGTAGAATTGGGCAGATTTTGGGCAACAAGGCAAATGATTACTATATATACTATATAGGTCTCATGTTTGAAATGATAAGGTTACTAACTCTAAACTTTACAATATACTTACACACTTTATACTTTTTCATTTCGAGAATTGACTTGATTCGGAGGTTTACCGCTAGAAACACCCTCGATGTGTTTTGCAGGTTACTTCGGATATCAAACCGGTTCGAGGTTATAGAAGAGCGGTTCGTGAAGGAATTGCACATCACATAGAATTATGAAGCACAAAATTACGACTCACTATAAGTTGGACTATGAACTCCGAAATTTCTAGGCAAGCAATATTAGAATATTGGGTCGACTTGGGCCTATTAGACCTAGACATGGCCATTTTCCGGTTCCGGGTCGAGGGTTAGAAGGCCCTGAACCGATCCGAACATATGCACGGGCCGCTTCAGTGAACCAGTAGTTCCAGCCAGTTACATGAACCGGAGGTCTCAGGGCAGCCCGATTCAATTAACAAAAATAAAAATTTTATATTTTTTTTCAGAACAAGAGTTGAACTGCTGGTTTCGGTTCCGGTTCTGATTCGGATCAACCCAGGGATCGAAAATTAAAAATTTGTGGCTCGAAACCAGCCCGATCAAACCACAGGTTGGTTCTGGGGCGGTCCGGGTCCAACCAACAGGCCGGGCTGTGGTCAAGCTTGAAATTTTTTATCCATAGAGACGAGAGCTTTTATTGCCTTGGTGCATTATCAAGAGTTAAGACTCTTGATAATGCAAGAG
>BKCP01000001.1:3043894-3074275 GCA_008636005.1 Striga asiatica
AAAAAATTGTACACTAGGAATTTACCATAAAAAACTTCTGAATTCTATTGTTTTCTGTTTTGTACGTTGTTTCTCAAGAATTTCATAATTCTTTGGACATCTTAACCAGACTTTATACATTATAGAGTATGTCGTCTAGTTCGTTAAGTATAAGAATTATCACAACAAATCATTGCACGCCAGACATCTGACTCCATACGCCTTCGTGTATCGTTGTCTTCCGTGGGAACAATAAAAGATCTTCCATGAGGAAACGGGAACAAAAATCACATTTTTATTGGCTCTTAAAATCAGAGCCATTGAGTTTTAGCTGTCCCTTGTCGTACGGGGGCGGCTACCATATGAGTGAATGGATGATAGTTGGTGTAGCACTTGACCTAGCAGTTGAAACACTAGTTTGGTTTTCTTCAATTGCTATATTATGAACTCACCAAATTCCACCTTAAGATTATTGTAGACGTATTTTATAATGTATAATTTTCTCAATCTTTCTTTCTTCATCATATTTATTTTAAAATTATAACAAATTTACTAACTTATTTTATAAATATATTTAAAAGTTAACAATATTTTATATATTAACAATTTTTTTTATTTATAATACATCAAATTAATAATGTCTTGATAAGTTTCGATTTAATATCTATAATATACATACAAAATAAATAAAATATTTTTATTTATCTTCATAATTAAAATTAAATTACCTATTAATATTAATTCAAACGAATAAAATTATTTAAACTAACTTAACTACTAAGTATTTATATGATATAAATTAAAATATATATATATATATATATAATATAAGATAGTAAGTCGTGTAAGTGACAATTACATTTTATATATAAATAATAATATATTTTTTCAATAGGGTATTTAAAAATTAAAACAATTTTTGTTGTTTTATTATTTAATTTTAAATATAATTTTCTTAATAAGTACCTGTGTAGTAGTGTTATTAAATTAAACGAATCTGACTCGGCTCGGTTCGGCTCGAGTTCGATGCTTTAACGAGCTGAGCTTGAGTTCATTTAAAGCTCGTTTGGTTAACGAGTGAAGCTCGACTCAGCTCGAAAAGAGAATTTTTATATAATATTTTATAGTTCGGCTCGTCAAAACTCAAGATTGACTCGTTAAGCCTCGAGCTCGACTCAATTCAACTCGTTTACAGACCTACCATGTACTACACGAGTATTGTAGTAATAGATTTATAAAACACATGTTTAACCCACTAGAAGTTGATAATGCCAAAGAGGAAAAATGAAACATNAAGAAAAAAAAAAATAGAACAAAATATATATTTATAAGGTAAATCAAATTGAACATAAAAAGTGCTCATTGCTTGGAAATTTCAAGAAACGCGACACGGTTCCGTCTAAATCCCTGAAAAAGACTGCAAATACCGATTCACTTCTTCAAACCCTCGTATGCTCGTCAGCGCACCAAGTCCGTTGAATTCAAAATCGGAAAATCGATGTTCGCGATTCTCCGTGGCAGACGACTCAGGCTCCAACCGGAGCTTTCTATTTTGGCCGCCCGTCATTTTAGGGCTTCTGAAAATGCGGTGTTTTCCAGGCCGTTCACCACCGGCAGACCACCGCCAGGTGTTCGTGAAAATGACTCTGAGAAATCCTTCACCTTTTCTTACCTTGTCAGCTCCTGCAAGTTGACCCCAGATGCCGCGGTCCGCGCCTCCAGTAAACTCCTGCTGAAATCGCCTGAAAACCCAGACGCCGTCTTGAATCTCCTGAGAGAGTACGGATTCACGGCCGCCGACATCTCTACGATGGTCTCTCGGTGGCCGAACATTCTCTCTGCCTGCCCAGACAAAACCCTTTTGCCCAAGCTCGAATTTTTCGCCTCCATTGGCGTCCCCCTCCCCATCCTGGGCAGCAGGCTGTCCCGGAACCCTTCCATCTTATGGCGCAGCCTTGAGAAATCAATCATCCCCTTATATGATTTCCTGAAAAACCTGCTCGGGTCGGATGAGGGGGCCGTTCAATTCTTTAAACGGGCTCCCCAGTTCTTTTGCTGGGGCCAGGTGGACGCCCTCTCGTCGAACCTCTCGTTTCTTCTGGACTGCGGGGTTCCTCGGCCATCTCTCGTGTCACTAGTCGCGTACCAGCCAACAATGCTCATGGTTCCTCAGGAGAAATTATCCTTGAGCGTGGGCCGAGCAATAGAAATGGGGTTTGACGTGTCCAATAATGCTTTTTTGAAGGCCGTTCGGGTTTTGGGTTTTGACGAGTCGCTCCTCAAGCGCAAGATGGAGGTTTATAGAAAGTGTGGCTGGTCGGAGTCTGACATCAGGACCGCCTTTCTGAGTCAGCCGTTCTGTATGGCCTTGTCCGAGAAGAAGATTCTGGAGAGTATGGGTTTTCTGGTTGATAAATTAGGGTATGCACCAGGTGACTTGGCTCGGTGCCCTTTGCTTCTTGGGTTCAGCATCGAAAAGAGAATGAAGCCGAGGTGGGCAGTTGCTACGGTTTTGAGTGAGAAAGGGCTGAAGAATGTGGCTGTTAGGTCCCTGCTGTCAATGTCCGAGAAGAATTTCTTGAAGAACTATATCGAGAAGTACAAGAAGGATATTCCCGAACTTTTGGACATTTATCGAGGTAATTGAGTCCTGGCCCGCACCTCTTAAATTAATTTCTGGTTGATGGGTTAAGTTAATTGATGAATTGGTTTGCTGGCTTAGGAGCATTATTACCAGAATCTTGTTCTTTATATTATATCAGTAGTCCTCTTCGCAGTATTTTGATGAGTTGATTGATGGTTTTCTGTTAGTAGTAATATACACACCAGAATGACAATTCAATTGTGTTTGATAGCCAGATGTTCTTTTTCTTCACAATCTTTAGAAGTATTTTCTGAAGCCCAAACCTCCTTGGATTTTCTCACCCCTTTGACAATCATGCTTAAAGTTGGAGCTTAGCAATGCCCTTGTATTCATGCTCAAAATCAAGGAAAGAGTTACCCATCTTATGAGCCCCTAAATATATGAAGTGCCATGAGGGAAATTAAGTAAACTGATGTTCGATTTCCAAGTAAATATCAACTCTAGTTTATTATTACTCAGAACCAGTCGATGAAACTATATAAACTGGTATAATTTCCTAAATGAACGTATTGTTTGTCACATACAACTTATTAATGGAATTTAACAAAAGGGTTGATGCTGAATGCGGCATCTTCACAGTCAAGTAACGTGGATTTTTAATCGACTAAATACTCAAACCATGAAGGAAAAATCGAGCCCGTTCTTACAATTCTTGACATTTCGTACGATCTTTTTACCAATTTGACAAGGTCTAGCTACCCCTTTTATTTTTCTTGTCTTTTCAGTTTGGTTTGCCTTCAGATGCATTGTTACGCTCCTTACAATTTGCCTTTGCCTCTATCTTACTTCATTTGACTAATACTTCATATTTTCGATTAGTTTCTTCTATTTGAAGTCGAGGGATCAAATCCGCAAGCTTTGTATTTATGCCGGAGATAACTCTTGAAGTTCTTAGGTACATCTTTTCGACAATTGTCCCCGCTTGAAATGCTTTGTTCACTATCAATTTCTCAGCCAAAAAGAAAAAGAAAAAAAAAAAGAAAATCGTAAGGAAGGGATGTACCAATAAACAACTTCTTAATTCTAACGTTTTTCGTAGCCATGGCCATGGTCCGATCCGGTCCGCCGGGTCGACCCGAATCAGACCGGAACCGGGCCCGTGGTCAACGGGTCTTGAACCGGGCCAGTTTCGGGCCTTATATATGCACCTTTTGAACCGGCGGAACCGGTCCGGCGGTTCTACCCCTTTTTTTTGAAATTTTTTCATTTTTTTTTATTTTTTTAATGAACCGGGCCATCTTGGAACGGACGGTTCACCAAATCGGTCCGGAACCGGCAGTTCAGAACCGTCGGTTCGCCTAATTGGCCCGTGCATATGTTCGGGCTAGTTCAGGGGTGGCCAACCCTTGGCCCGAACCCGGCTGTTCTGCCCCGAACCTTACCCGGAACCCTGGGGGCGGATCCAGAATTATAAAGTTTCAAACATTGACATTAACAAATTTACATTGAAAACGCCCTCTCAGCTCTCATGAATTTCATTAATGATTGACTAAATATTAATAGTTTGATATTGTTTTCTTTTCATTAAGCATATCTTATATGGTCTTCTTTTTGAAAAATTAACAATATTTATTTTTTCACATATTTACTATACATTCAATTTATATAAATTAGAAAAATTTTATACAAAATTGTAAAAAGAGTATAATTGTAGTTGAATTATTAGTAGAAAGAGTAAAACAAATACTATTTTAATATAATTGTATGATTTTATGCGAAAAATGATATACTTATCACATATATATACACTAAAAATTACAAATCTTGGGGGGGACAATGGCCCTCTAAAGTACACATAGATCCGCCTCTGCCGGAACCGGATTTGGCCATGTCTAGTTGTTCGTTTTGTACTTTGTTTCTTAAGGATTCCGTAATTCTTTGGACGTCTTAACCGGAATTTACACATTATAGAGTATGTTGTTTAGAGTATGAGATTTCTACATAAGAAATTGTTATGCGCCAAAACCATACGATACACCTTCGTGTATCGTTGTCTTCCATAAGAACGACGAAGGATCTTCCATTAGGAAACGAGAAAGAAAAAGAGTGGTGAAATCAAATAACGCGTTTTGTTATCACCTCTTAAAATTAGAGATGTTGAGTTTGGCAGTCCTTTGTCGGACGAGGTCGTCTACGATCTGAGTGTTTGGATGATAGCTAGTATAGCACTCGGCCTTGAACTTAAAGAACAGTTTGATTTTATTCGGTTGCTATATTATGAACTCACTAAATTTCATCTTAAGATTGTTATTGGATGGTAATTGGTATGTGAAATTCAAGAAAATGACTTAATAAAGATGGAAAAATAGAAGCAAAAATGATTGTTATTGGATGGTAATTGGTATGTAGAATTCAAGAAAATGACTTAAGGAATATGAAAAAAATAGAAGCAAAAATGATTGTTAAGGCACTTAGTAATTATGTTTTCTTTAAAATGGAATTGCTCTGAAAATTACTCACCGCTAGCGGTAGTCGCCTCCAAGTACAACTTTTCACTTGTATATTACATATTTGAAATATACAAGCTTTCGATAAACAAATGCGAATGTTTGAAACTCTCAATACTTAATGAAAAATTAAATAACACTATGCTATATGAACTTTGAAAAATGTAATGTAAGGTTCTTTAATTGCAAGTGCATAGAATGATAATGCACGATTCTTTAATTGCAATTGCATTGAATGATAATGCATGATCGTACTTATAGATGTAGGAAATCACCACAAGAGGTTTAAGTGTTAAAACATAATTTTGGGACATGCCCAGACGAGAATGGACGCACTCGAAAGTCGAAAGTCAAAGGACAATTTACGGACACCAGGGGATGCGACTCATCATGGGTCACGACGGGCACTGGATAGTTTAAAATTGGCCGCGGACGCGAGTAGGTATCGCAGACTGCGATAGAGGTAGTTGTACGTCCACGTGTCGTGAGCCCATATGCACTTATCCAGACTCCAAATCGTGCCCAATTTTTTTTCTACTTGTCAAAATTAAACACTATTAGAGTTCAGGCATGCTCATGGTTTTATTATAACTCGTGAGGTTTGTCCGAGTATACGACAAATACCAAATTCTTTCAAAGTTGACAAATTTATTAGTTACTTATACTCTAATTTTTTGTTTCAAACTTATATTTTTTTACTTATACTAGTTTCCCATTCACCTTATATTGGTTTTTAGAATTTTCTAAGCCTTTCATTTATAGGTACAAATCAGGTTTTCTTACTATACAACATTCATCACATATTCCGAATGAACGATCTAAAGACAAAATACATAGATAAAAGTTTTCAATACGTACAATAACTGGAGCGAATGATAATTGTAGAAAATTAATTTAGTAATAGCACAATGACAACACGAATATGTCCTTGAAATCCAGGAAGTTCAGCACTTGAAAAAGAGAAATATACAATGTTGCCTCTCGAATGAGCCACTCCGGTCAACCATTGTAATTATAGATGTGATAGTTATAACTTGTGAAATTTATATTTATTTATTTTTTTAAAGGGAGAATTATATATTTTTTTTTTTCTAAATACATCTTTTAAATGCACTATTATTTATTTTTAACATGACATGTGTTACGTCTACTATTTAATCATCATGCATTATAATAACTATTAACTCATATCATATAACAAAATTTCAAATAAATTTATTTAATTGATAAATAATTTTATTACTTTTAATTAGTATTAATAGATAATATATTTTTTATGTACATATAAAAACTAATAAAAAATCTAAATACTTTTAAAATATATTTATAACTTGAGTTAACCACATATTTTATAATTAAAATTTTAGCAGATATAAATAAAAATTCAAATCTACAAGGCTACTCTAACACAACACGACAAATCGACATATCTATATATATATAAGGAGGTTGTTGGAAAAATACATTAATAGAAAGTTTGACCAAATAAATATAATGTTTGACTTACTATTAATGAAAAGTTCGAAAAAATACATGTAAATCTTTAGAAACAAAATCTGAATCCTATTTTTTCGGTAACAAATTTGGAGATTCTTATGGCAAAATTTGAATCCCATTTTTTTCGTATCATATTTTATTTATTTACCAAAATTTAAATCATGTCTTTTTTTGTAACAAATTTAGAGATTCTTATGCAAAAAATGTGTCAATTATTTATGAAAATTATTCTAAATACAAATCAATTATAAAACCGTGCAAATTGGATACAAATTTACGAAACAAATAGTTGTATAATTTCTAACCAATTCTTCCAACTTAATGAATAATTTTTTCTTTCAAAAAAAGTGTGTAAATTGGTTAAAACTACGTGCAATTTTTATTTTAAAATAAAATTGATATTTGGACGGGGTGTACATTCAAAATTGTACTCACATTTTTTGATAACAAAAGCGGTTCATCTTTTAAAATAATTAATTGCACACCATATTTAGAAAGTTTTAGATATTTTAAATCATAAAATATGGTAGCATTAAATGCCCCTAAAATTATGGGTTTTGTTGAATTCATTTTTGAGAATTTTGACATATATTAAATTGAATATGAAATTCAAAATCTATTCTCATTTTATTTTTAATAAAATCTGCATCCAAATTTACGTGTGGTTTTGAAGTGAAAATTTGAAATTCAAAATCTCTTCTCATTTTAGTTACAAGAGAATCGGACTGCATTCAACACTTGGACCAATTTAAAACCTATTCCTAAAATGAAGGAATTTATAGATAATTGTTATCTCTACTCAATCACATGATTATTTTCAATATAAAAAGAGACAGATTACAAATTAGTGATTCATATATTACCTAATTCAATATCTTAACATTAAGGAATAAATCCATAGTATTATGTAAATCCGTATCTCGTATTATTATATCATTAAGAATATATTATTGTTATATTATCAAATCTTTTAAAGATATTAAATCCATATTGTAACAAAAATAATTCATATAATTTTATAACAATTCTACTACACAATTTAACAATATTCATTTTTATTATATAATAAAATAATAATTAAATATTATATACTGAACAACAATAAGTAAAACTGTTACTTTCTCTTATATCAAGGGATAAATTTATATGCTAAAATTAATTTTTATTAGTATAAATATTTTAGTGAGATAATATATTAATTACAAGCTAGCCTTAACATGCTCATATTTAATGTTCTTGCTAAAAAAAACAACGCTGGTTAAAAGATGTGAAAAAAACTTATAATAACCCTATTGTTTTTTAGATTTAACGTTAATTAAAAGAGGTAAAAAATAGATAATAACTCTATTATTTTTTAGACATAAACGGACAAGAGTGTTAAAATAACTCATTTAATATCTTTGTCCCGTGCATCACACGGGATATGTACTAGTAAAATTAAAGCACGAGATTCAATAAATAAAATTATAAAAACACATAATTACAACCACTGAGAGTCGATATTGTTAAAGAGTAAAAAGAAAACATAGAACAAAATATTTATAAGGTAAATAAAATTGAACCCAAAAAGTGCTCAAACGCGATATATTAACGTTTCTCAGAAATTTCAATAAACGCGATATACTTCCCTCTAAATCGCCTAAAAAGACTGCAAATACCGACACACATCTTCAAATCCTCGTCTGGTCTCGTCAGCTCACCAAGTCCGTTGAATTCAAAATCAGAGATCGAATCGATGTTCGCCTTTTTTCGTAGCAGACGACTCAGGCTCCCTCCAGATCTCTCTATTTTCGCCTCCCCTCAATTTCGGACTTCTGAAAAAGCAGTCTTTTCAAGGCCGTTCACCACCGGGAAACCACCGCCAGGTGTTCGCGAAAATGACTCTGAGAAATCCTTCACCTTCTCCTACCTCGTCAGCTCATGCGGGTTGGCCCCAGACGCCGCCGTCCGCGCCTCCAGTAAACTCCAGCTGAAATCGCCTAAAAATCCAGACGCGGTCTTGAATCTCCTCAGAGAGTACGGATTCACACCCGCCGACATCTCTGTAATGGTCACCCGGTTTCCGAACGTTCTCTCGGCCTGCCCAGACAAAACCCTTTTTCCCAAGCTTGAGTTTTTCGCCTCCATTGGCGTCCCCCTCCCCATCTTGGCCAGCAGGCTGTCCCGGAACCCTTCCATCTTATGGCGCAGCCTTGAGAGCTCAATCATCCCCTTATACGATTTCCTGAAAAACCTGCTCGGGTCAGATGAGCAGGCTGTTCAAGTCTTTAAACGGGCTCCCCAGTTCTTCGGCTGGGGCCGGGTAAACGACCTCTCATCCAACTTCTCGTTTCTTGTGGACTGCGGGGTCCCTCGGCCATCTCTCGTCTCCATGCTCACGTACCAGCCAACAATGCTCATGGTTCCTCAGGAGAAGTTATCCTTGTGGGTGGGTCAAGCAATAGAAATGGGGTTTGACGTGACCAATAATACATTCTTGATGGCCCTTCGGGTTTTGGGTTACGAGGAGTCGATCCTCAAGCGAAAGATGGAGGTTTATAGAAAGTGCGGCTGGTCGGAATCCGACATCAGGACTGCCTTTCTGAATGAGCCGCTTTGTATGGCCTTGTCCGAGAAGAATATATTGAAGAGTATGACTTTTCTCGTCGAAGAATTTGGGTGTTCACCAGGTGACGTGGCTCGGTGCCCTTTGCTTCTTCGGTACAGCGTCGAAAAGAGAATGAAGCCGAGGTGGGCGGTTGCTACGGTTTTGAGTGAGAAGGGGCTGAAGAATGCGGCTGTCACGTCCTTGCTCATAGTGTCCGAGAAGACTTTCTTGAAGAACTATATCGAGAAGTACGAGAAGGATGTTCCGGAACTTCTGGGCATTTATCGAGGTAATCAAATCCTGGCCCGCACCTCCTGAATTGGTTTCCGGTCGATTGGTGAAGTTTGTTGATGATATTGTTTGTTGACTTAGGAGCATTATTTCCCGAATCTTGTTTTCTATGTTATATTCGTAATTCTCTTAGGTTGCATTGGAGTTGCAGAATGGTTTAAACACTCTTTTGATGAGTTGGTTGAGGTTTTCTGTCAGTATTTATTATGAGAAGCAAATTGTGTTCCATAGCCAGAACCAGATGTTCTTCTTCTTCTTCATAATCTTTTGAAGTATTTTCTGAAGCCCAAACATCTTTGGATTTTCTCACACCTTTGACAATCATGCTTAGAGTTGGAGCATAGTACAATGTCCTTATATTCATGCTCAAATCAAGTAAAAGATAACCATCTTATCAATCCCAAGTTGACCATCATTCATTGGAAGTCCTAATTGAACTTTACACATTATAGAGTGTGTCGTCTAGCCTCTTTTTAAGTATGAGACTTCTACACTAGAAATCATTATACGCCAAACATCTGGCTCCATACGCTACATGTATCTATGTCTTCCTGAGGAACTACTGACAACTGAATGGTCGTGAGGAAACAAGAAGGGAAAGGGTGGTAGATAAAATGTCACCTTTTGTTATGGAGTTGAATTAGGCGGTCCCTTGCCTTGGACGGGGCGGCTACCATCCGAGTGAATGAATTGATAGCCGGCGTAGAACTTGGCCTAGCAATTGAAAAACGCTTGGTTTCTTCGGTTGCCATATTATGAACTCACCAAATTTCGTCTTAAGATTTTTATTGGATGGCATGTGATATTCAAGAAAATGACTTGAGGAAGATGAAGAAAATAGAAGCAAAAATGAAAGTCGAGGCATGCAGTAATTCTTTTTCCTTCAAACGAAATTGCTCTGAAAAATACTCACGGTTAGCGGCAGATGCCTTCAAGACAACTTTTGACTTGTATATTACATATACTTGAAATATACAAGTTTTCGATGAACTTTGAAATTCTTAATACTCAATTAAAAATTAAATAACACATCATGCCATATAAACTTTGAAAAATGTAATGTAAGAGCTCTTTAATTACAAGTGCATTGAATGATTCATGCATGAGAGTATTTATAGATAGAGGAAACCACCTCATGAGGTTTAAGTGTTAAAACACAACTTTTGAGGCATGCCCGGACGAGAATGGACGCACTCGAAAGTCAAAGGACGGCTTACAAGGGACAGGACCCATGTGGGTCTCGACTAGTGTTGCCCAGTTGAAAATTGTGGAATCAGATGCTAGCAGGTATCGCGGGTCGTGACGGAGCCAGTTGCACCCACGTGCTATGAGCCTGCACGCGCTCATTCGGATTCCAAATCGTGCCCAATTTTTTCCTACTTATCTCGTTGAACCCTATTAGAGTTCTAGCATCCTCAATGCATGATTACAACTCGTTAGATTTGCTCGAGTATTCACCAAACACCAAATGCTTGCACATTTAACAATTATTTGATTACTTAAACTTTTCAAATTATATCTTTCCACATATACTACATTAATTTCTCTTCATGTTATATAGATGTTATATTGATTCTAAGAATTTTCTAATACATACAATAACTGAAACGAATGATAATTGCAAGAAGTTGATGTAATAATAGAACAATGACAATACGAATCTAACATGGAATCTGAAATATAAAAAACAAAAAACAAAAAAAAAAACAACCAGCGCCTGAAAATGAGGAATACACAACGGTGTCTCTCGAGTGAGCCAATGTGATCACTCGTGTAATTATACACGTGATAGTTATAAAATTTATATTTATTTTTTTAAGAGAAGTGTTTATCTTATTTTTCAAATAATTATTATGATATTTAAAATGACGTGCTCATCTTGCATTATAGTAATTTTTCTACCTCATGTCATGTCATAAATTTATTTAATTGATAAATAACTTTATTAGTTTTTAATTAATATTAATAAATATTTTTTATGAATATAATAACTTTTAACATACGTTTATAACTTGGGGTAAGGCTACAATCCCGTTACGGAACCATTCCGTTGGGATTTGTAACCGTTAGATCAATTATCATTGACGGTTACTTGATGATCTAACGGTTACAATCCCAACGGAATGGTTCCGTAACGGGATTGTAGCATTTTCCTATAACTTGAGTCAATCACGAATTTTATAGTTTTTAAAAATCATAATAAGCATAAAATAAATTTTAGATCATGTGCTATTCTAACATGCCACGTATAGACACATAAAGTTAGAGCGATTAAATAGATATAAAAACACGCACTAGAAGTTAGACAACTTGGCTGAAGCTTAAAATATTTTATCCATCGAGATTTGAGAGTGCTCTTATTTCCTTGATAATGCTAAAAACAGAAAACATAGAAGGAACACAAAAAGTGCTGATTGTAAAAAGCGATATTATTTACTTCCCTCAGAAATTTCAAGAAAACGCTTCCTACTAAATCGCCGAAAAAGACTGCATATACCGATACGCAACTTCAAACTCTCCGTCTGCTCGTCAGCTCACCAAGTCCGTTGAATTCAAAATCAGATTTCGAATCGATGTTCGCGATTCTCCGAGGCAGACGACTCAGGCTCCCACCGGATCTCTCTATTTTCGCCACCTCTCAATTTCGGACTTTTGAAAATGCAGTCAGGGCGTTCGCCACCAGGAAACCACCGCAAGGTGTTCGCGAAAATGACCCCGAGAAATCCTTTACCTTCTCCTACCTCGTCAGCTCATGCGCGTTGGCCCCAGAAGCCGCCGTCCGCGCCTCCAGTAAACTCCAGCTGAAATCGCCTGAAAATCCAGACGCGGTCTTGAATCTCCTCAGAGAGTACGGATTCACGCCCGCCGACATCTCTGTAATGGTCACCCGGTTTCCGAACGTTCTCTCGGCCTGCCCAGACAAAACCCTTTTGCCCAAGCTTGAGTTTTTCGCCTCCATTGGCGTTCCCCTCCCCATCTTGGCCAGCAGGCTGTCCCGGAACCCTTCCATCTTCTGGCGCAGCCTTGAGAGCTCAATCATCCCCTTATACGATTTCCTGAAAAACCTGTTCGGGTCGGACGAAGGGGCTGTTGAAGTCTTTAAACGGGCTCCCCAGTTCTTCCGCTGGGGCCGGGTGGACGACCTCTCGTCCAACTTCTCGTTTCTTGAGGCCTGCGGGGTCTCTCAGCCATCTCTCATCTCACTGGTCACATACGAGCCAAGAATGTTCTTGGCTCCTCGGGAGAAGTTATCCTCGTGCATGAATCGTGCAATAGAAATGGGGTTTGACGTGTCCAATAATGCGTTTTTGAAAGCCATTCAGGTTTTGGTGGGTTTGAATGAGTCGACCCTCAAGCGAAAGATGGAGGTTTATAGAAAGTGCGGCTGGTCGGAATCCGACATCAGGACCGCCTTTCTGAATCAGCCGCTTTGTATGGCCTTGTCCGAGAAGAAGATATTGAAGAGTATGGGTTTTCTGGTTGATAAATTAGGGTGGGCACCAGGTGACGTGGCCCGGTGCTCTTGGATTCTTGGGTACAGCCTCGAAAGGAGAATGAAGCCGAGGTGGGCTGTTGCTGAGGCTTTGAATGAGAAGGGGCTGAAGAATGTGGCAATCACATCCCTGCTGTCAATGTCCGAGAAGATTTTCTTGAAGAACTATATCGAGAGGTACAAGAAGGATGTTCCCGAACTTCTGGACATTTATCGAGGTAATGAAATCCTGGCTTGCACCTCCTGAAATGGTTTCTGGTCGATTGGTGAAGTTTGTCGATGATATTGTTTTTTGACTTAGGAGCATTATTTCCAGAATCTTGTTTTTTATGTTACATCTATAATTCTCTTTGGTTGAACTGGAGTTGCAGAACAGTATTTTGATGAGTTAGTTGATGGTTTTCTGTTAGTAGCTAATAGCTATATTTATACATTAGTATGAGAAGTAAATTGGGTTTCATTGCCAGATGTTCTTTTTCTTCATAATCTTTTGAAGTATTTTCTGAATCCCAAACATTTTGTTTGTTGATGATGTTGTTTGTTGACTTAGGAGCATTAATTACTACTTATTGATAAAATTTGTCTCAAAGGAAAAAAAGGATACTTTTAAGTCTATAACCAGATAGCTTTAGCCTTCTTAAGCAAAGGGACCAACTCCCCTTTCACATGAAGGCTCATGACCTCATCGGCTCCACCGACCAGTTTTTTTGCCGGAAGGCTCGTCTGCTGACCGGAAAACGCCAAGATTGCCCGCTCGAGCTGCTGCCCGTTGGGCATTTGATCAAGCTCGTAAACCGTTGGATTTGCTCCAAAGCTGCATATGAGTGTCTTAATGGTGTGGGATATGCAGCAAGTGGACTTGCCGAATATTACCACCGGCTTGTCGGTCGTTAGCCTCGTCAAGGAGTCCATTATTTTCCGGCGAGTCAATTAATGATGGTAACAAAATATGCTAATTTTGTGCTTAAATGTATGTGTGGTGAGTGTTGTATTTTCTGCTAAGTTGGGAGTGAACTTTGATCACTTGTGGAGCTTATATATAGGAAAAAAGATGTTTGCTTTTTACTCTTTTTGTTATTTTTTATTCATTTGATGTGTAATTGCAGTGTGTAATCAATGTTTATTCGTGATTTTAACTCGTGTGTATGATTTCTTAAGCTGTCATATCAATTCAAAGTACATGATAATATGATATGGTACATATATATTTCCAAAAAAAATATTAAACCAGCCTTTCTGATGTGGTGGTGCTTACTGTGAGATATGCTGTAGAGGATTTTTATGCCTTTTGTGCACCTGTGTGTGTGTTTTTTTATAGGGTGTAATGATGAATGATTATCTAACTCTACTTCAAATGAATTGTATAATTATTCTTTGTAAATATGATATTTTAGTATGAAGACATACATATTTATTAAAAAATAAAAAAAAAAAATGACTGATGAAATGGCTTTACAGTCACAGACATTTGTAACTTTCCTTTTTGCTATTTACGCAAGGCAGTAATTCTATGGAGTTATCGAATGGCTCCCTTATGGAATTATTCATAACTTTATGTAGTGACACGTGTCCAATTGTGTATTTATTGCAAGACACGTGTCAATACACTATTTGTGGATAACTATGGATGACTCCATAAGCTGAGCCATCCGATGACTCTATAGCAAAATCGTTATACGAGATTCCCTTCCCTTTTATTCCAACATTCAAAATGAATTCAATTTTATCAAGGCATCATATAAATTACCATAAATTTATTATGGTAACTCAACCATATTGGCCTTGATGGAGCCAATAGCACCCCTGAGCCCGCACGCGCTCATTCGGACTCCAAATCGTGACCAATTTTTTCCTACTTGTCTGCATTGAACCCTATTAGAGTTCTAGCATGCTCAATGCATGAATACAACTCGTTAGATTTTCCCAAGTATTCGTCAAATACCAAATGCATGCACATTTAACAATTTTTTAGTTACTTAAACTTTTCAAGGGAAAGATTTTTCTAACCTCCCAAACTATGCCGATTTTTAGAGTTTGTCTTACGAACTTTTTTTCTTGACAATTTGCGTCTCATAGTAATCGAAACTGACAATTTGCCTCCTAAATTGAAAACCCTAACATGGCACAAAAAGTTTTTAACTCAATTAACGATAGATTTTTAATTGATCTTTAAAATTGATTTAGGACTTTTAAAGCACATGGCGAGACGATCAAAATAAAATATGGTTAGTCGATTTCTGAAAATTGATACCTCTGTAATCGATCGACGAAGATAGTAGGAGCACGGGTGTATAGAAAAATTTCAATTCAATTTTTCCGATAATCAAGATATCCAATTTTCGATTGAGAGGTGTCATTTGAAAGCTTGCAGGACCAATTTCTAATGCATAAATTTTATGAAAATTCAACAGCCGGATTTTGATCAGTAGTTAGAAAACTATTGATCAATAGTGAGCTTTTTTTTAGGCTACTAAACAAAATCCGACCGTTTGATTTTCATAAGATTTACTTCGTTAGAAAACTCGTCTTCCAAGCTTTCAAATGACACATTTTAATCCAAAATTGGATACCGTAATTATCAGAAAACTTGAATTGAAATTTTTCTATACATACAAGCTCCTACTATCTTCATCGATTGATTACAGAGGTATCAATTTTAAAAAATTGACAAATCATACCTCATTTCGTTTGTCTCGCCTTGGGCTTTAAAAGCCCTAATTCAATTTTAAAGATCAATTTAAAATTTATCATTAATTGAGTTAAAACTTTTTTGTGTCATATTAAGGTTTTTAATCGAGTAGGCAAATTGTCAGTTTCGATTACTATGGGAGACGAATTGTCAAGAAAAAAAGTTCGTAAGACAAACTAAAAATCGGCATAGTTTGGGAGATTAAATTTTTTTTTCCCACTTTTCAAACTATATTTTTCCACATCTACTACATTAATTTCTCATTCATGTTATATTGATGCTATATTGATTTTGAGCATTTTCTAAGTCTTTGATTTACAAGTACAAAGCCAAATTTTCTTACACATACGACATTCATCACATATTTCGAACAAACGATCACATAAAGACAAAATACATGGATAAAAGTTTCCAATACACACAATAATTGAAACAAATGATAATTGCGAAAAGTTTATTTAATAATAGAACAATGACAACATGAATCTAACCTGTAATAATAATAGTAAAAAATTATAAATTTAACAACGAGTGCCTGAAAATGAGAAATATACAACGGTGCCCTTCGAGTGAGCCATTTCTGTCACCCGTGTAATTATACACGTGATGGTTGTAAAATTTTATTTATTTTTTTAAAAGAGAGAAGTGTTTGTTTTATTTTTCAAATAATTATTATAATATTTAAAAAAACGTGCTCATATTGTATAGTAATTTTTATTCCTCATGTAATATAATAAATTTATTGATAAATAACTTTATTATTTTTTAGTTAATATTAATAAATAATTTTTTTATGAACATATGAAAAATCGATAACAAATACTAAATATAATAACTTTTAACATATGTTTATAACTTGAGTCAATCAAGAATCTTATAATTTCCCTGATAATGCTAAAAAACAGAAAACATAGAACAAAATATTAAGGTAAATCAAATTGAACACAAAAAGTGCTAATTGTCAAACGCGATATATTCACTTCCCTCAGAAATTTCAAGAAAACGCTTCCCTCTAAATCGCCGAAAAAGACTGCATCTGCATATACCGATAGCATCTTCAAACCCTCCGTCTGCTCGTCAGCTCACCAAGTCCCTTGAATTGAAAATCGGATTTCGAATCGATTCGCCATTTTCCGTGGCAGACGACTCAGGCTCCCACCAGATCTCTTTATTTTCGCCACCTCTCGGTTTCGGACTTCTGAAAATGCAGTCAGGGCGTTCACCACCGGGAAACCACCGCAAGGTGTTCGTGAAAATGACTCTGAGAAATCCTTCACCCTCTCCTACCTCGTCAGCTCATGCGGGTTGGCCCCAGACGCCGCCGCCCGCGCCTCCAGTAAAGTCCAGCTGAAATCGCCTGAAAACCCAGACGCGGTCTTGAATCTCCTCAGAGAGTACGGATTCACGGCTGCCGACATATCTATGGTGGTCTCCCGGTGGCCGACCATTCTTTCTGCCTGCCCAGACAAAACCCTTTTGCCCAAGCTCGAATTTTTCACCTCCGTTGGCGTCCCCCTCCCCATCCTTGGCAGCAGGCTGTCCCGGAACCCTACCATCTTATGGCGCAGCCTTGAGAAGTCAATAATTCCCTCATACGATTTTCTGAAAAACCTGTTCGGGTCGGATGAGGGTGCCGTTCAAGTCTTTAAACGGAATCCCCAGTTCTTCTGCTGGGGCCAGGGCCGGGTGGACGACCTCTCATCCAACTTCTCGTTTCTTTTGGAGTGCGGTGTCCCTCGGCCATCTCTCGTGCCACTGGTCACGTCCTACCCAACAATATTCGTGGCTCCTCAGGAGAAGTTATCCTCGTGCGTGGGTCGAGCAATAGAAATGGGGTTTGATGTGTCCAATAATGCATTTTTGAAGGCCATTCAGGTTTTGGTGGGTTTCAATGAGTCGACCCTTAAGCGCAAGATGGAGGTTTATAGAAAGTGCGGCTGGTCGGAATCCGACATCAGGACCGCCTTTCTGTGTCAGCCGCTCTGTATGGCCTTGTCCGAAAAGAAGATTTTGGAGAGTATGGGTTTTCTCGTTGATAAATTAGGGTGGGCACCAGGTGAAGTGGCTCGGTGCTCTTTGCTTCTTGGGTACAGTGTCGAAAAGAGAATGAAGCCGAGGTGGGCAGTTGCTACGGTTTTGAGTGAGACGGGGCTGAAGAATGCAGCTGTCACGTCCTTGCTCACATTGTCCGAGAAGAATTTCTTGAAGAACTATGTCGAGAAGTACGAGAAGGATGTTCCTGAACTTTTAGACATATATCGAGGTAATCAAATCCTGGCTCGCACTTCCTGAATTGGTTTCCGGTCGATTGGTGATGTTAGTTGATGATTTTGTTTTGTTGACTTAGGAAAACTATTTCCAGAATCTTGTTTTTTATGTTACATCTATAATCCTCTTTGGTTGAACTGGAGTTGCAGAACAGTGTTTTGATGATTTGGTTGATGGTTATCTGTTAGTAGCTAATAGCTATATATACATTAGTATGAGAAGTGAAGTAAATTGGGTTTCATAGGCAGATGTTATTTTTCTTCATAATCGTTTCATGTATTTTCTGAAGCCCAAGCCTCTTTGGATTTACTCAGACATTTGACAATCATGCTTAAAGTTTGTGCACAGTACAATGTCCCCTTGTATTCATGCTCAAAACCAAGTAAAAGATAAACATCTTATCAGCTCAAGTCGACCATAATTCATTGGAAGTCCTAACTGGACTTTACACATCGTCTAGTCCTTTAAGTATGAGACTTCTACACAAAAATCATTATCGTCAAACATCTGGCTCCATACGCTTCATGTATCTATGTCTTCCTGAGGAACAAATGAAGGATCTTTCGTGAGGAAACGAGAAAGAAAAAGGGTACTACGATAAAATAACACCTTTTGTTACCACCTCTTAAAATTTGAGCCGTTGAATTTTGGCGGTCCCTTGCCTTGGATGGGGGTGGCTTCCATCCAAGTGAATGATTTGATAGCCGGCGTAGAACTTGGCCGAGCAATTGAAAAACGCTTTAATTCTTCGGTTGCCTTATTATGAACTCGCCAATTTTCGTCTTAATATTTTAATTGGATGGCATGTGATATTCAAGAAAATAGAAGAAAAAATGAAAAGTCTAGGCATGCAGTAATTACGTTTTCCTTAAAATGAAATTGCTTTGAAAAATATTCATGGTTAGCTGCAGTCGCTTTCAAAATACTACAACTTTTGAAATAATACTAATGTTTGAATTATGTATTACATATACTTGAAATAATACTTATATATTACATATACTTGAATTATACAGTTTTCGACGAACAATACTAATGTTTGAAATTCTCAATATTCAATGAAAAATTAAATAACACAATATGCTATATAAACTTTGAAAAATGTAATGTAAGAAATAATTAATTGCAAGTGCATTGAATGATTCATGCATGGGAGTAATTATAGATGTAGGGGTTTAAGTGTTAAAACACAACTTTTGGGACATGTCTGGACGAGAATGGACGCACAAAGGACAACTTATGGACACCAGGGAACGCGACTCATGTGCGTCTCGACAAGTGTTTGCCAATTGAAAATTGAACTCGGGTGCGAGCAGGTATCGCGGGCCGTGACGGAGCCAGTTGTACGCCCACGTGCCGTGAGCCCGCACGTGCTCATTCGGTCTCCAAATCGTGCCCAATTTTTTTCATACTTGTCCCCATTGAACCTTATTAGAGTTCATGCTCAATGCATAATTACAACTCGTTAGATTTGCCAGAGTATTTGCAAATACCAAATGCTTGCACATTTAACAATTTTTTAGTTACTTAAACTCAATTTGTAGTTTCAAACTATATTTTTCCACATTTTGCTACATTTACTTTTCATTCATGTTATATTGATTTTGAGAATTTTCCAAGTCATTGATTTACAAGTACAAAGCCAAATTTTCTTACACATACAATATTCATCACATATTTCGAACAAAGGATCACGTCAAGACAAAATAGATGGATAAAAGTTTCCAAGGCATACAATAACTGAAATGAATGATAATTGCGAAAAGTTAATGTAACAATATAACTATGACAACACGAATCTAACTTGGAATAAAAAAAAAAATTCAACGACCAACGCCTGAAAATGAGAAATATATAACGCTGTCTCTCGAGTGAGCCACTTTGGTCACCCATGTAATTATACACATGGTAGTTATGAAATTTATATTTATTTTTTAAAAGTGAGAAGTGTTTATTTTTATTTTTCTAATAATTATTATGATATTTAAAATGACGTGCTCATCTTTCATTATATAATTTTTTCTAACTCATGGCATATAATAGATTTATTGATAAATAATTTTATTAATTTTTAATTAATGTAATGACTAATTATTTTTTTATGAATATATGAAAAATCGATAACAATTACAAAATATAATAACTTTTAACATATGTTTATAAGTTGAGTTAATCACGAATTTTATAATTTAAAAATCTTAATAAACATAAAATAAAAATTTAGATCATTGCTACTGTAACATACCGCAAATAGATAGTGTTGGAGCGATTAATTATGGAACACAAAAAGCAAACGCGATATATTCACTTCCCTCAGAAATTTCAAGAAAACGCTTCCCTCTAAATCGCCGAAAAAGACTGCATCTGCATATACCGATACGCATCTTCAAACCCTCCGTCTGCTCACCAAGTCCGTTGAATTCAAAATCGGATTTCGAATCGATGTTCGCCATTTTCCGTGGCAGACGACTCAGGCTCCCACCGGATCTCTTTATTTTCGCCACCTCTCGGTTTCGGACTTCTGAAAATGCAGTCAGGGCGTTCACCACCGGGAAACCACAGCAAGGTGTTCACGAAAATGACTCTGAGAAATCCTTCACCTTGTCCTACCTCGTCAGCTCATGCGGGTTAGCCCCAGATGCCGCCGTCCGCGCCTCCAGTAAACTCCAGCTGAAATCGCCCGAAATCCCAGACGCGGTCTTAAATCTCCTCAGAGAGTACGGATTCGCGGCCGCCGACATATCTATGGTGGTCTCCCGGTGGCCAAACATTCTTTCTGCCTGCCCGGACAAAACCCTTTTGCCCAAGCTCGAATTTTTCACCTCCGTTGGCGTCCCCCTCCCCATCCTGGCCGGCATTCTGTCCCGGAACCCTTCCATCTTAGGGCGCAGCCTTGAGAAATCAATCATCCCCTCATATGAATTCCTGAAAAACCTGCTCGGTTCGGATGAGGGGGCCGTTCAAGTCTTCAAACGGGCTCCCCAGTTCTTCTGCTGGGGCCGGGGCGGGGTCGACGACCTCTCGTCCAACCTCTCGTTTCTTTTGGAGTGCGGTGTCCCTCGGCCATCTCTCGTGCCACTGCTCACGTACCAGCCAACAATATTCATGGCTCCTCAGGAGAAGTTATCCTCGTGCGTGGGTCGAGCAATAGAAATGGGGTTTGATGTGTCCAATAATGCATTTTTGAAGGCCATTCAGGTTTTGATGGGTTTGAATGAGTCGACCCTTAAGCGCAAGATGGAGGTTTATAGAAAGTGCGGCTGGTCGGAATCCGACATCAGGACCGCCTTTCTGAGTCAGCCGTTCTGTATGGCCTTGTCCGAGAAGAAGATTTTGGAGAATATGGGTTTTCTGGTTGATAAATTAGGGTGTGCACCAGGTGATGTGGCCCGTTGCTCTTGGATTATTGGGTACAGCCTCGAAAGGAGAATGAAGCCGAGGTGGGCAGTTGCTGAGGTTTTGAATGAAAAGGGGCTGAAGAATGTGGCTATCACGACCCTGCTGACAATGTCCGAGAAGATTTTCTTGAAGAACTATATCGAGAAGTACAAGAAGGATGTTCCCGAACTTTTGGACATTTATCGAGGTAACAAAATCCTGGCTTGCACCTCTTGAATTGATTTCTGGTCGATGAGTTAAGTTAATTAATGATTCTGTTTACCGGTTTAGGAGCACTATTACCAGTCTCTTGTTTTTTATGTTACATTGGTAATCCTCTTTGGTTGAACTTGAGTTGCAGAACAGTATTTTGATGATTTGGTTGATGGTTTTCTGTTAGTAGCTAATTGCTATATATACATTAGTATGAGAAGTGAAGTAAATTGGGTTTCATAGCCAGATGTTATTTTTCTTCATAATCGCTTTATGTATTTTCTGAAGCCCAAGCCTCTTTGGATTTACTCACACCTTTGACAATAATGCTTAGAGTTTGAGCACAGTACATTGTCCCCTTGTATTCATGCTCAAAACCAAGTAAAAGATAACCATCTTATCAGCTCAAGTCGACCATAATTCATTGGAAGTCCTAACTGGACTTTACACATCGTCTAGTCCTTTAAGTATGAGACTTCTACACAAAAATCATTATCGCCAAACATCTGGCTCCATACGCTTCATGTATCTATGTCTTCCTGAGGAACAAATGAAGGGTCTTTCGTGAGGAAACGAGAAAGAAAAAGGGTGTTAGGATAAAATAACACCTTTTGTTATCACCTCTTAAAATTAGAGCCGTTGAATTCTGGCGGTCCCTTGCCTTGTATTGGGGCTGGCTTCCATCCAAGTGAATGATTTGATAGCCGGCGTAGAACTTGGCCTAGCAATTGAAAAACGCTTTCTTTCTTCGGTTGCCTTATGATGAACTCGCCAATTTTCGCCTTAATATTTTTTATTGGATGGCATGTGATATTCAAGAAAATAGAAGCAAAAATGAAAGTCTAGGCATGTAGTAATTACGTTTTCCTTAAAATTAAATTGCTCTGAAAAATACTCACACGGTTAGTGACAGACGCCCTCAAGATACTACAACTTTTGACATATATATTACATATACTTTCGACGAACAATACTAATGTTTGAAATTTCAATATTCAATGAAAAATTAAATAACACAATATGCTATATAAACTTTGAAAAATGTAATGTAAGAGATAATTAATTCCAAGTGCATTGAATGATTTATGCATGGGAGTAATTATAGATGTAGGGGTTTAGTGTTAAAACACAACTTTTGGGACATGCCTGGACGAGAATGGACACACTCGAACGTCAAAGGACAACTTATAGACACCAGGGAACGCGACCCATGTGGGTCTTGACAAGTTGTAATCAAGTTGAATGTATGAAGAATCTAGATTTTGATAATTCGGTCGAGAATATGTAATGTTCAGGCATAATTGATAGTTTGAACATTATTCAACCAGTTTGACATTAAAATCTCCATTTTTGCTCTTTAAACTTAATAATGTAGCAATGATGCTCACAGAATTTCTGATGATGCTCAATACATTGTTTTGCATCTTTTTTTTTTCTTTTTTTTTTTTTAAATAAGACATTTCTCAAATATTTCTAGTAGTAGCGAACTTTGAAAGGTATGAATTTTTTAGTAATTTTTTTTTTAATTCTAAAATTGCAACTTTATGTCTTTGTTATTAAATATAGGGTTATTTGCTAAATAAACCCCGAACTTTTTCCATTTGGCAATGTAATCCCAACTTTTGGATAATTACAATATAATCCTAACCTTGACTTATTTTTGCAAAATGAACATAAATTTCGCAAGACGTTCAAAAATGCCATCGTGTTCGACTAGTTATATCCACGTTGAACTTTTAGTTTACTGAGTGGAAATACATAAAATACGTGTAATTGTAATCCCCGACCTTTTGTTGAGTGGAAAAAGGTTGGGGTTTATCAAAAATTATTCCAATCCCCCATAATTTATTTTTCTAGATCCGCCACTCTAACATACCGCAAATAGACATATAGAGTTGGAGCGATTAGATATAATTAGGGAGCACATAATTACAACGCACTAGAAGTTACACCAAAACTTGGCTGAAGCTTAAAATGTACTAGTGCGTGGCCCGTGCGATGCACGGACCAACAACATTACGATTGTATTATGATTAAATATATAAGAAACATTAATCATGATTTACCTATTATTTTTAAATTAAATCGGGTTGGACACAGTCCGACCGGATGGACCGGGAACCGGTTTATAACCAGTCTAGTTCGCTTGAATAAAATATTTGCTATCGAATCCTTCAACACCGATCGGTTGGACTGGTAGGATCGATACGATTTTCTAAATAGATTTTGCTACATTTAAAATTATTTTAAATAAAATTACATATTTAAATAAAATAGATATTTATAAACTTTTTATCAATTAATTTAAACATTTGAATTTATAAATTGTTTAGATATTTAATTAATTATAAAATATTAAAATGTTTATAAATTAAAATCTAAACAAACCACAAATGATATAATAAAATAACTTTGATTGTTTTGATGAGGGTCCGATTCTAAAAACCTTATATTTACTGTATATTAATAAAATTATAATAAAATATTATTTTATTTACATAAATATTAATGAAATGATATATAAGTATCTATAAATTATTAAACATGTTGTCATAAAAGGATGACATGATTTTCCAATTATGATCTCTGATTCTTTATCCCAAAGAACAATAGTGGCATTTGCAATAGAGTCCGAGATGAGCAAATTCATCCTGTATCTATTAAAAAAAATAGCATGAAAAATTCATCAATTATGACAAAGAGAATTAAGTAAATCAAATTCTTCTTTAGAAAGACTCCTTATTAAAAAGGATATTCTATCTATTTCCAAGATAATAGTCAACAGTTATTTGTAATTTGAAATCAAAATTTGGAGATATCTGAATTTTTGGAATACTTCAAAAGAGTCCGAACCATGTGAAATTATGTTGTTGATTTGATATTGAATTCAAGATCTATCGGAATTTGAAAAAAATTCATTAATTAGGTTGTTCAATTATATAAATATATGTGATTTGATTTTTTCCAATTCAAATTATAGATGAGCCACATTTTACATCTATTATATGTGATTATTTATTATTCGATTTTATGGCAATCGAGTGGCAAGGAATTTAGAATTTTAAATTATCAATTAAATATTGCATTCGATTTTCTTTGCAATTAGTTTTTTTTTTTAATAAAAAAGGAGAAGACATAATAAAGTTTATACCTGATTTTATAATATGACCCATTTTTAATATTTAATTATATAAAGTAAGATATAATCTAAAGTAGATTATGTTTTGATCTAAAAACTCATATATTATGTGTGCCTGTAAATTAGATACACAATAACCGATTTTTTGGGAAGTGAATTAAAACATGAAATGAAAAATAGCTAAAAATTTAAGGCCAACCGATTTTTTGGAAAGTGAATTAAAACATAAAATAAAAAATAGTTGAAAATAGTATGTAATTAATATGTGTTGACTTTGTCTTCTTACTATTTATGGTAAATAGTAAATCTTTTTATATATATTAGTACAGAGCCCGCGCGATGCACGGGGTGCACAATTTTAAAGCTATTTATCCATGCTTATAATTATATACATGAATAAAGAAAATTGTACGGGATATATATAGTACGTGACCCGTGGGAAGCACGAGATATATTTAGTTGGAGAATATTATATTATAAGATGCAATATTCAATAAAAGTTTAGAATACGCAAGAAAATTGTACAATGTTCAATAAAAGTTTTATAATATTCAAGTGGAGTTTTAAAGTCTCTTGTACATTAAGACTACTGATAAAATAATATTTAATCAATGAGTTTTCTTTGTTTGTAGCCAAATTGTGAATGTGATTTGAGGAGTAAAGCAAATCGATATATAGCTGACTTGCTTTTTTCATTGTAGTTTTTTTTCTTTTTTTCTATAATGAATTTAAAGATATTCTAAAATATAGCAAAAATTAATTTTTTTATTACAATTAGGAATTTTACTAAATATAAACTCTCAATCTATGGTGTTAATCAAGTCAGCTATTAGGAATTTAAGTCTAAAAAATTAGGAATTTAAGTCTAAAAAATCTATGGTGTTAATCAAGTCATCTATGGTATTACAATTAGGAATTTAAGTCTAAAAAATTAAGAATTTTTACCTCTTTTAATCAACGTTTAAGTCTAAAAAACAATAGAGTTATTCTAAGTCTTTTGTCTACATCTTTTAAAACATTAAATATGAGCATGTTAGGACTAGCTTGTAAAATAATTAATATATTATCTCACTAAAACATTTATACTAATAAAAATTTAATTTTAGCATATAAATTTATCCTTTAATATAAGAAAAAGTAACAGTTTTACATATTGTTGATCACCATATAATATTTAATTATTATTTTATTATATAATGAAAGAGAAATATTGTTAAATAGTGTAGTAGAATTGTTATAAAATTATATGATTTTTTTTTTTTTACAATATGGATTTAATATTCTTTTATGATTTGATAATATAAACAAATCTATACTTAACTTTGACAAATAAAACAAATAAATACGTTAGTAAGTATTTAATGTATATACTAAATAGGAATATATTTGGTATAATCAAATATCAAATATAATCAAATAAGTCAAAGTGTACATTTTTATTTGGTATTTGATTTTTTTATTATTAAAATCTTTTTATTATATTTACCTTTTAAAATAAAATAAATAAATAAATTAATTAAATAAATAAAATATTATAATACCAAAATAGTAATGCCATTTAATGTAGTTGACTTTTTTGGATAGTAAATGTAGTAAATAGAATCTCCTTTTATATAATTATAGATTGTATAATACGAAAATAGTAATGCAATAAATATTGTTGACTTTTTCTTTATACTAAATCTGGTAAATAGTAAAAGTATAGATTATCCATTTAGATTTGAGAGTGCTCTTATTTCCTTGATAATGCTAAAAACAGAAAACATAGAACGAAATATATAGGTAAATCAAATTGAACACAAATATTGCTGATTGTCAAATGCGATATATTCACTTCCCTCGGAAATTTCAAGAAAAACGCTTTCACTCTAAATCGCCGAAAAAGACTGCATCTGCATATATCGATGCGCATGTTCAAACCCTCCGTCTGCTTGTCGGCTCACCAAGTCCCTTGAATTCAAAATCGGTTTTCGAATCGATGTTCGCCATTTTCCGTGGCAGACGACTCAGGCTTCCACCAGATCTCTCTATTTTCGCCACCTCTCGATTTCGGACTTCTGAAAATGCAGTCAGGGCGTTCACCACTGGGAAACCACCGCAAGGTGTTCGCGAAAATGACCCTGTGAAATCCTTTACCTTCTCCTACCTCGTCAGCTCATGCGGGTTGGCCCCAGAAGCCGCCGTCCGCGCCTCCAGTAAAGTCCAGCTGAAATCGCCTGAAAAACCGGACGCGGTCTTGAATCTCCTGAGAGAGTACGGATTCACGGCCGCCGACATCTCTGTAATGGTCACCCGGTTGCCGAACGTTCTCTCTGCCTGCCCAGACAAAACCCTTTTGCCCAAGCTTGAGTTTTTCGCCTCCATTGGCGTCCCCCTCCCCATCCTGGCCAGCAGGCTGTCCCGGTACCCTGGCATCTTATGGCGCAGCCTTGAGAACTCAATCATCCCGTTATACGATTTCCTGAAAAACCTGTTCGGGTCGGATGAGGGGCCCGTTCAAGTCTTTAAACGGGCTCCCCAGTTCTTCGACTGGGGCCGGACCAACGACATCTTGTCCAACTTCTCATTTTTCGTGGCCTGCGGGGTTCCTCGGCCATCTCTCATGTCACTGTTCACGTACCAGCCAAGAACGCTCTTGGCTCCTCAGGAGAAGTTATCCTCGTGCGTGGGTCGAGCAATAGAAATGGGGTTTGATGTGTCCAATAATGCATTTTTTAAGGCCATTCAGGTTTTGGTGTGTTTGAATGAGTCGACCCTTAAGCGCAAGATGGAGGTTTATAGAAAGTGCGGCTGGTCAGAATCCGACATCAGGACCGCCTTTCTGAGTCAGCCGTTTTGTATGACATTGTCCGAGAAGAATATAGTGGAGTGTATGGGTTTTCTGGTTGATAAATTAGGGTGGGCACCTGGTGACGTGGCCCGTTGCTCTTGGATTCTTGGGTACAGCCTCGAAAAGAGAATGAAGCCGAGGTGGGCAGTTGCTGAGGTTTTGAATGAGAAGGGGCTGAAGAATGTGACTATCACATCCCTGCTGTCAATGTCCGAGAAGATTTTCTTGAAGAACTATATCGAGAAGTACAAGAAGGATGTTCCCGAACTTTTGGGCATTTATCGAGGTAATAAAATCCTGGCTTGCACCTCCTGAAATGGTTTCTGGTCGATTGGTGAAGTTTGTTGATGATATTGTTTGTTGACTTAGGAGCATTATTTCCAGAATCTTGTTTTTTATGTTACATCTATAATCCTCTTTGGTTGAACTGGAGTTGCAGAACAGTATTTTGATGAGTTAGTTGATGGTTTTCTGTTAGTAGCTAATAGCTATATATATACATTAGTATGAGAAGTAAATTGGGTTTCATAGCCAGATGTTCTTTTTCTTCATAATCTTTTGAAGTATTTTCTGAATCCCAAACATCTTTGTTTGTTGATGATATTGTTTGTTGACTTAAGAGCATTATTTCCTGAATCTTGTTTTCTATGTTACAATGTTTATTTCTCTTTGGTTGCATTGGAGTTGCAGAATGGTCTTTCACTCTTTTGATGAGTTGGTAATTGGTTGATGGTTTCTTTTAGTACTTAGTAGCTATATATACACTAGTATGAGAAGCAAATTGTGATCCATAGCCAGATCTTCTTCTTCTTCATAATCTTTTGAAGTATCTTCTGAAGCCCAAACATCTTTGGATTTTCTCACCCCTTTTGACAATCATGCTTAGAGTTTGAGCATAGTACAATGTCCTTATATTCATACTCAAATCAAGTAAAAGATAACCATCTTATCAGCCCAAGTCCACCAAATGCCATTAGGGAAAGTAAGTAAACTGCTGTTCAATTTCCTCAATGAAACGATTTAAATTGTTATAATTTCCTAAAGGAACTCATTATTTGTCACATACAACTTATTAATAGAATTTAACAGAAGTGTTGATGCTGAATGCGGCATCTGCACAATCTAAAAGCTTTTTGGCTTCTCGCAATCTGGGCAATAAAACTACAAAAGGTTCCCAGTAAGCTTAGGCCCTTTTCAGGGCAGCGTTTGTAAAATTCAGAATATGCACGAATGCTTTACATTCACTGAAATTTCTCAATCGAGCTTGTTAGGGAAAATCGACATCATGCTAGATCATCTAATTCAATTTTAGCAAGAAAGATTACCTTATTTAGGACTATATTAGAAGGTAAACATTGAGATACAATACAAAATATCAAAATTACATGGGAAAAAATATGCAGTCATTACATTATAAGATAATGACCCTCCTTTCCCATACATGAGAGTTCTCACCAACACTCTTCACTCTCCTACTTTTGTAATTAACATGGTTGATCCTCTGTCTGAAAAGTTAATTACTACTTATTGATAAAATTTGTCTCAAAAAGAAAAAAAAAAGGTTACTTTTAAGTCTATAACCATATAGCTTTAGCCTTCTTGAGCAAAGGGACCAACTCCCCTTTCACATGAAGGCTCATGACCTCATCGGCTCCACCGACCAGTTTTTTTCCGACGAACACTGCCGGAAGGCTCTTCTGCTGACCGGAAAACGCCAAGATTGCCAGCTCGAGCTGCTGCCCGTTGGGCATTTCGTCAAGCTCGTAAACCGTTGGATTTGCTCCAAAGCTGCATATGAGTGTCTTAATGGTGTGGGATATGCAGCAATTGGACTTGCCGAATATTACCACCGGCTTGTCGGCCGTTAGCCTCGTCAAGGAGTCCATTATTTTCCGGCGAGTCAATTAATGATGGTAAACAGAATATGCTAATTTTGTGCTTAAATGTATGTGTGGTGAGTGTTGTATTTTCTGCTAAGTTGGGAGTGAACTTTGATCACTTGTGGAGCTTATATATAGAAAAAAGATGTTTGCTTTTTACTCTTTTTGTTATTTTTTTTATTCATTTTATATTTTTTTTAAATATTTCCTCAAAGGGAAAGATTTTTTATTTTTTTTATTTTTATTTTTAATTTTTTTTTTTTTGACCTTCCTATGGCTTTTTCATGGCAATCTGATGTAGTGAAATCGTAAACGATTAGGAGAATCAAGAGAAAACTCTCAATACATTTTATTCAATCAAAATTATCTCCCCTTCAAACAATAGAATATGAGTCTTAAATAGATCTCCTAAAAATCATAATGAAATGACTTCTCTACCAAGAAAATGACTAGGATAAATATCTTTCTTGTAATTAAAAATATTTCCTACCAAATTTAGAACTAATAATAATAAAATAAAAAGAATAAATTAATTAAATCAATGATGGAAAAAGATCGTGCTTGTCCAGAAAGACCAACGCAATCTCTTGTCCATGATTCTCCCCTTCCCCCCATGAGAAGTATTCGGCCTCGAATCTGACACAATCTTGTCTCCATCACTGAATCAACATGATGTTGAATATCACTCCATGGATACATCAGTGCAAAACCACTAGTAATCTACATCCCCAATTCTGTCTCTATATTTTTTTCTACAATGCTCCTATCTGGCATGGGAAAGCAACTTGTAGCCTGAAGCTTTTGATGCACCAGCTGTGCGTACATCGCCCTCGACATACTCACCTAGTCGTCAACCACTATCCCCTCTGCTGACCTAATGGGAAAAAACTTTTGCATTTGAGCAACATACGTTATTGTGTCGATAACTTCGTCATCAAAACAAGTCGTCTCCTCGCCATAAAAAGAAGGAGTAGCTTGATATTCAGGCGGCCCCTCGTTATTAAAAAGAGGCGGACCCTCATATTCGATCGATCATTCGTCATAAA
>BKCP01000001.1:3080513-3108839 GCA_008636005.1 Striga asiatica
GTAATTGCAATTCAGTATATTGAGAGAAGTAAGTATATCTAGATCATCAAACAAATTTAGCTTCTTTATACGGTTCATATAACTAGCTATAGTACATATCTAGAAATCCTACAAAATTTAGGAAAAAGTTAAAACTAAATTGGTCAAGATCTATGAACTCGAACCTTATCAAAATCTTTATAATAAATTGGTAAATTCATCTAAATAATGCGCTAATCACTCTATCTAGAGTTGCCTTTTCTATTTTAGTCCAATTACAAGATTACAGGTCCAATCTGGTCGATGGACCTACCGTTGGATCAATTGTCTTATCAAGATGGTCGTATCCATAAAATTTCACCCAATCAAAGTTCGTTTACTCATTCAATTTTTTGTAGAACATTCTCCGCGCATATCATTTTTTAGCCCGTTGTTCTTTGTCCAGTATAATTTCAGCATTTTCTCTGTACAGTGTAATTGCAGCATCGTGTACAGTTGGATTTGTCTTCGAGACGTTATGTACCCATGAAAATTCAACTCAGTCAATGTTCGTTGCTCGTTCAAAATTACATTCAAAGTTGATCAAGTTGAGTCGTCTTACAGTTATATTTTGGTTAATATAAAATAAATGTAAGATGGGTTACATGCATGGATGTAAGATGAAACTTGCATGAGTGTAAAATGTTACACATTGCTTGAATGTTGGATAAGTTTCAACACAATACATGTAGGATAAGTTTCAAGACAATGCATGTGGATATGTTTCACTTTCACAATCTTGAAACTTATGAGTTTAATTAATTTTGAATTAATTAAACAAGTTGCAACTTAATAAGATTAATGTATCTCATTAAAGAAGATGAGTTGTAAAGAGTTCTTACACATGTAACCACATATGACAAATAACACCTATATATACTTCTCTTCTTTGTGAAATCTTATGAAGAAAAGTAGAAGGCTTGATCAATCCCAAAATCCATTTCCATTTTTTGTGTTCCTTAAAGATTTCCAAGAGAGTGAGGAAATAGAGTTTTTGGACAAAGTTCCAAAGAGCTTGTTTGAGCCTTGTGTTACATATTATTGTTCTTGAGAGAAATATTAATAACATAATTTGAGTGTTGTTGAGTGTCTCTTTCTTTATTGTTATCCATTATTTCCAACACTTACTTCTATTATGATGTGGTGATTAGTGTAACTTTTTTTAATGAAATCGTCACTTATTGTAATGAGTTTGATGAGATCCAAATTCACGAATATTTTTGCAAAATTAGCCAAATTATTATAATTTATTTTTTAAATTTGTCTGTGTAAAACAATTGCCACATGATCAACTATTAAGCCAGTGTTGTAAAAACTGGACCCCTTTTCAAACAGGCCTAGAATAAAACTGCCACGCTCAACTTGGGACAAGCAAAATATTAGATTTGGTATCTTTTGTTGAAGGAAAAAAATGCACCTTTATAGCTGTTTTTTTTGGCATCAATCTAAAAAGCCACACTCCAAACTGATCTGGTACTCATAAATAACTAGTGTATGTTCGTGTATTACACGAGTGCTTGCTAAATTAATTTTTTTAAAATTTAAAATTAATGAGAAAAAGTGGTTGAAATTTTAATACTTTTTATAAAAAAATATATTATTATATATTTAATATGACATTTGTTACTTGTGCGACTTATCTATGTTATATTATAATAATTTTTTTAACTTATATCATATAACTACATTAAACATAAATATATTAATTGAGAGATAATTTTATTTTTCTAATTAATTTTAATAAATAATTTTATTATTATTATAAAGATAAATATAATTTATTTATTTTATATATACAATATGGATGTCAAATCAAAACTCATCAAAAGATGATTAATTTGATATATTATATATGTAAAACCGATAACAAATATAAAAGTTATTAACTTTTAAAATATATTTATAATTCAATGGTTATAATAGGAAATGATTTTAAATACAATTAATACATCTAAAATGATCATGAATAAATCAACATATTTATGGTAATACGAACCTAATTATTTTTCAATTTGAATTAAATAAAAATCTATCCAAGCCAAATAATGAAACAAGAAATTTTGACACCTAGGATCTCGAAGCATGCGAGTCTGCCACTTAGACTCAGTACATTCGGGAATTATATATAGGGAGGATTGTTGGCTGTTGCTGAGTTTCATTTTTGAGTAATGCTATAGGTACATAATAATTTACATAGATGGTAACGCAAAACACTCCGACCGGCTTGAAATTGGTCCGCCTTCCTCTTCCTTGCCGGTAGAACGCCACGCACCTACACAGAACTCTCACACCGGAGGTGTTTTCCGGTGAAGAGCCTCCGATGCTTAAGTCAGTACGTGTTTGTTCAATTTTCCAAAAGTAAAGAATGGATAAATCGTAAGTCCCAAGAAAAGACCCACTCCTATATATATATAGGAATGAGATACCTGCCCTAGGAACTGCCCGGATTTTGCTGAGCTGTCCTACCCGCGCTGCCCGTCCGTACACACACAGTGTGCGTGTGTCAGAGCTGTCAGAGGTGGTTATCGCCACTATTGCTCTGCACCAATGTATTCTCGCCACGTGCCCCTCTGAGTGGAGGGAGATTATTCCTCTGCACATGCTGTTAGGATCTTCTAACGCCGCTCACGCGCTTTCTCGCGTTCAAGCCACGCTCTAGACTACTGCTCTTCACCTGTTGGGTGCTCGATCTGATCGAACCCCCCATCGTTAGATCGATCCTCGACCAGTTCTGCTATTCTGTTCGATCTCCTCCCCTTTTGGTCGATCATCCTTCGACCAATTCGGTTTTCTCCACTTCGAGCTTGCTCGACCGATGATGCAAACCGGTCTATTCCTCAGCTATATAATATCCCATATCAATAGAGGTGTACATAACACTCACATTGACTGGGTCCTACCAAAAATAAAAATTAAATGGACCTCACTCCATGTGAGTGTTATGTACACCTCTATATACATTTATTATGTATTTGTAGCATTTTTCTTCATTTTTACTGTACAAGTACTACTAATTTCAGTTTCAACAACACACATTTTAGGGTTAGGTCATATAGACAAGTCGACCCGTCATACTTTATAAACAAAAATGTATATTTGTATTGAAAAATATTATACTTTTATTTATGTTTTATTTAAGTATGTCATTTGTGCATGAAACATGTATATTTATTAATATAGTATCATTGTCTAATGGTTAGATTTGACTAGTGTTGTTAAATTAAACGAGTATCTCTCGACTCGAGCTCGAGGCCTTAACGAGCAAAGTTCGAGCTCATTTAAAGCTCGTTTGGTCGAGCTCCTCTCGTTAAGGTCCGAGAAAGATTTTTTATATAATTTTATATAATTCGACTCGATAAAACTCGAGATCGCCTCATTAATGATCGAACTCGTCTCAGGGCTCAAGCTCGAGCATCCTAAACCCGAGTTCGACTTTGACTCGTTTACAGGCCTAGATCTGCCTAATAGTTCTCCAAACTGAAATATCTTACTCTACATAACAATGAACACAAAACTATGATATTTCATAACATGAATTACACATTTTTCTGACAAATATATAACCAGGTTGACTCACCTAACAATTACCCAACCCTACACACACTAATACGCGTTTTCCTATATAAATACAGCCCTAACATCTCAATTTCATGCAAACCACCTTAAATTAATCCTCCATTACTTCCCAAACTCCAAAAAACCAAAAAAAATCCCCAATTTTGTCAATTTGGTCCCCTTTTTCCCCACAAACCCACATTCACAATCAAAAGCTCCACCTTTTTCTCACCCCTTTCTTTCTTACTGCAAATCTAACGAAAATTAATGGAGACAATAGTGAAATTGGCGTCGGAAAACGGAATATTGATACTGAGCAAAAGCAGCTGCTGCCTGAGCTACGCCGTGCAGATGCTTTTCCAAGAAATCGGGGCCCGGCCGCTGGTGTACGACGTTGACGAGGACCCGCTGCTGGGGAAGGAGATCGAGAGGGCCCTCGTGAGGATGGGCTCCGGCGGACCTCTGCCGGCGGTATTCGTCGGCGGCGAGTTCGTCGGGTCCACAAATGAGGTGATGTCGCTCCACCTGAGCGGCGAGCTCGTGCCCCTCCTCAGGCCGTACTACGAACACTGATTTTTTATTTTATTTTATTTTTTTGTATTTTTCAGTTTGAATTTTTTAGTTTTATTTNGGTGGGTGTGTTTGTCAACTTTCAAAATGTGGTTTTGTGTTTAATGTGATTGCTGTTGTGGTGGTAGGAGAATAATAAGGGTTAATTTGCTCTATTGTTATTATAAAGATTAATTTAATATTTCAATACAAGAGTTTCACTAATAGAATTGATATATATATAAATTTAGGAAAATGGAATAAAATACTTTTATATGTTGTTTATTGTTTTGTGTAAGGTGGACTTGACCAATTAAAAACGTAGAATTTGAATATGGTGACCATTTTCAGCGCTCTAACAACATACCTAACAATTAAATAATTATATTATCAGATGATTATAATTTTTCAACAAATAATTGTACTTTCAAATTAAAAATCTCATATTTTTAGAAATAACAAACACAAAATATTCATTTTTGTTAAAACATATGATAGTTGTCCGTCTACTATTATACTACCTAATACAAGAATTTGTGTGAAATCTAATGCCACTTTAATATGGGTAAAAGAATGTATCTGTCAACAAAATTCAATTTACATAATGATTATCAAATTATTGAACCAAATAAATGCCTATAGTCCAAAGTCGCGTTCTCAATAAAACGATATTCGAACAACCATCAACAAAACAGCGATTTTAGGTTACATCTGTTTCCTGCAAAACAGAAGCACCGACGCGCAGTTGAAAGGGGAAATAAACCCTTGGATCCGATTTTAATCTCTGTGCTTTGGAGGAAAAAACAAGCTTTTAAGCTGCAGTTTTTTCAAACTTTTGTATTATCTGTTGAACAATCATGGATCCGTCCATGGAAACCCAAGAAACCGATAACGCCGCTGAAAAAAGTGACAGTCGCGAGGAGGATGATCATGGTCCGAGAGAAGATTTTGGGAAAATGCTTCATGGGTTTGTCCCCTTTTTTTTTTCGAATTTTCATCGTTTATTTGTTTGGTTTTCATTTAATTTCTGTATGTGATGGAAAAAATGTAAAATAACTTGAATTTTGTTTTGCTTTCGTGTCAGATGCGAGCATTATAGGAGACGGTGCAAAATCAGAGCCCCTTGTTGCGACAAGGTTTTCACTTGTCGTCACTGTCACAATGAAGCCACTGTAAGTTATTCTTTTTGGGCTGTGGGTATTTTTCCTTAATTTCATTTTATGATTGTATTCGAGGGTTTTTATTTTTTATTTTTTGAATTTTTTTCGTAGAGTGCTTTGAGCAATCCGAAAGAAAGGCATGAAATCGTCCGCCAGGATGTAAAGCGAGTAAATTCCATTTACTCATATGTTTTGTTTGTTTGATGGTTGTTGATGTTTAGTGTTGGTTTTGATCAATTGACTTTGCATGATTCTAGGTTGTTTGTGCAGTATGTGATGCCGAACAGGAGGTATTGTCTGTCATTCATTTGCTCTTCTCGGTTTGATGTGTTCTTTTTTTGTTGTTTTTTAGTACTTTGAATGCTTTTGGTGATGTGGTTTTGCGCTTGTTTTCTCGTGGATAAGGTTGCTCGGATTTGTTCGAATTGTGGCATCAAGTTCGGAGAATACTTTTGTGATATATGCAAATTTTACGATGACGACGTAAGTTTTTTTTTCTCATTATTATACTTCTTTGGCACGCACACATACCGAAAACAACAACAACAACAACATACCCAATATATTCCCAACAGGTTGGGGTCTGGAGGGTCAGTTGTACGCAGACCTTACCCTTGTAATTATACAAGGAGGCTGTTTCCGTAACGACCCAAGGTGCATTGCGCCGTTTGATATATTTTTTTTTTCTAGAAACTTCACTAATAGAAGAAGCACTAGAATTTAATTGAGTCATTTTGATCTAGTCCATTAATAGCACACATACCGAAAAGAAAAAAAGAAAAAAGAAAGCACCCAAAATGGAAAAATGAAGCATATCTTCTAGAATCAATTTGGGTTTCGCTATACTTGTTGGTGTAATGACTTGGGGAACTTGATGTGACAGATCGCTAAAGAGCAGTTTCATTGTAATGAATGTGGCATTTGTAGGTAAGAGCTCTGTATTTTCACTGTGGTTTGTATGATTTGACTCTTTATAGGTGTTTGTTTTTTGACATAATCTTTAATTATCAGAGTTGGCGGTCGAGAGAACTACTTTCACTGCCCAAAGTGTGGTAAGCAGTTGAAATATTTTTGCTTGGTTTGTTCTTGTAATGTGTAATGTGTAATATTGCTCTATGTAACCTAATGATATCTCTGAGTTGGGGCTTTTTTTTTCCGATTGTTATGTGGTATTCTCATAAGATGAGATGCTTTTCAAGTTATAGTTGAGAACATTAAGGAGCATGTTTTCTTGAATGACATTATCTTTGCACATGTAGGATCTTGCTATTCGGTAGGTCTTCGAAATAACCATTTGTGTGTTGAAGACTCGATGAAGAACCATTGTCCCATCTGTTATGAGGTTGGTACTTACTTTTAACTAAGAATTTTCTTTATATTAATGCAGTTTCATCACTCATGCCTGTGGAATAAATATATGTCCTTTTTTTTTTCGTGCAGTTTCTGTTTGACTCGACCAAACAAACAACGATTTTGAAGTGTGGGCATACGATGCATGTGGAGTGTTATGAAGAGATGTTCAGCCAAAACCAGTACATTCATTCGTCCTTCTTCTCTGTCCCATTTACTTTTTCTTTTTTTCTATTGGCTTTCTGAAATAAACCTTTCATTTTTATGTTCTGATTTATTTTATTCTTTTTTCCAGATATCGTTGTCCAATCTGCTCCAAGTCAGTCTTGAATATGTCTAGAACCTGGGAAAGATTAGACCAGGAGGTATATTTTTATCTTACTTTCCTTTCCATCTAAAACAGAATATGTTTTATTGAAAAACTTTGAAAGTGGCCGAATCGGATATTCTTACATAATTTTCATGAACAGTCATGTTTCAGGATCGTAAATTTTCTGTAAGAAAAATCTGAAAAAATAACTTGATGTATGAAAATAAAGACTCTCACTCTTTTATAGTTAATCTAGACTGATTCTTTTGTTTTGTTGTTTTTTGAATTTATTTTATAAAAAAATAGGTCCAAGCTACTCCAATGCCTCAGGAATATCGTTATGAAGTAAGTTAATTTCAATTTCATTTTCCTTGATTTTTCGAATCAACTTCATCATACGTCTGCTTGTGTTTATATGTCAACTAGAACTAAATTTCAAGTTAATGCTAATGCTTTTGAAAGGGCCGGATTTTTTTTTTTTTCTCCTTCCATTTTTTTCTGGGTAAACTTCTACTTGTGGTTTTGTATATGATTATATCTGAAGTTCAACTTAACCGGAACAGGTTCAAATACTTTGCAATGACTGCAACAACAGAAGCATGGCATTCTTTCACATTTTCGGCCACAAATGTGGGAATTGTAATTCGTACAACACTCGTGTGATCACAAATGGGGATAATCAGCAAAGGTAGCTGGTTAGAAACCGTGTCATTCAGCAAATTATATTCACTTAGATTGGATGATATTATCAAATTGTGTTTATTTTTTTCCTATTATCTTTTATCCATTTTTGTTTTTTGGGCTTGTTGATCTTTGTCATTTGGAAGTTCTTTATGCTATGCAACAAGCAACTTACACCTAATTTGTGATTAATTAAATACTAGAAGTGAATTTTGGAAATTAAAAAAAAAAAATGTATTATAAAACAGAATATGAAGTCTTNTATTTTTGTACTTCAATCTTTTAGTTTCTGGATTTATGCGTGACTTACAATACCAATTTCTATCTTTTAGTTTCTGGATTTAGGTGTGACATATTTGTCTTGTGTAATTTTAAAATCTCGGTGTTGTGTTACATTTTTTTTTTTTTTTACTTATAATTGACTGATTATTTGCTTAAGGGCTTCAGAATTTCTGTCTCAGAGAATATGGGTGTTTTATTTTTCATCAATAGTTTTTCAATAAAATCAGATTTTACCTATTACCTATAAAAATATGATAGTCGGGAATATTATTATACTTATTTATTTTTTCAAATTTTCTGAACATGCGAAAAATCTTGATAGTTACATGCTACCAACCCATAAATGAAGACTATTACATTTCTTTTATCTGTCATCAAGTACATCGAAATCTCACCAAATATTTTCAATGCACCCATAAAAATAAGTGTATTTTAAGAAAAATAGTTATAACGATTAAAATTCACTAAAAGGTTCTTGAAAAAAGGAAAACTTGAAAATATTAAATAACATAAAAAAAATCTCTAAAATTAAGAAGAGAAAAACAGAAAATACCTGAGCACCATAACATTTAATAAAAAAACTAAAAACTTACAAAATAAAATAATAAAAAGAACACAAATTCCACTCTTTCCTTTTTTTATTTAATTAATAAATATTTATATTGTGAAATGTTATACTTTAATTTAAATTATTTTTTAAAGTATCACATTTCAGTTTATATATATATGTGTGTGTGTGTGCGCGTGTGTGTGTTGAAAAATTATGAATAATTAACCAATATAAAATGAGAAATGCATAATAAATTATGTAAGAGGGCCATATTAAGTCTTTGTTAGAGAATTAATTATGTAGTACATATTAATTATTGAGCTTGGGCAACAAGAAAAGAAAGAAAATATTTTTAATTCGTGTAGAGTCAATTTTTCTGGTGATTTGTACACCTAAAAGAGTGAGGGACCAAACCCTGTTCATTATTTATTTTGTTGATAGACGACTCCAAATTTTCCAGTTCCTCTTCGAAGGTGTTTTTGGTAAAGGTGGCCCATTTATCCGAATAATTTGTTCATTTGAAGTCATTATTTTCTTAAAAAATGGTTTTAAATCATGAAATTAAATATTTTGATACAAAGATTTGACGTAAAGTTGGAAAAGATATTCAGTGGAGGTTATTTTAAAGTAATGTAAACGGTAAAATAGTTATATAGTTTTATCATGTATGCAGTAATTTTGCAATATCATTTATATTATGATGAAGCATGACCTTTGTAGATCAATAAATTTGTTAAAAATATATACCTTATTGCTTTAGCTAAACAAAATATGCAATTAAGATCATCAGCTAGAGGCGAGTCAAGTTGAATTTATAATACTCGAATTTGAGCTCTTTGAGACTTAACAAGACGAGTTAATAAATAATTTCAAACTCAAGCTTCACTCATCTTATCAATATTAACAAGTCAAGCTCAAGTCTTAATTAGTCAAATTCAAATCTTTCTGAATCAAACAATAAAAAATTACATAAAAATTCTCAGTCTCAAGCTTTAGCACGAGCGACTCGTTTCCTTTAACCGTTGTTCGATCCATTAACACTTGAATTCTTCATCTTATTGAGCAAGTTTTAATTTGATACCTGGTTATTTTATGTCTTATATTTTCAATTTTAGAGCTCATAAAATACTGGAAATTGTATACTAATTTCATAATTTATTTGATCTTTTTCTTCAAACAAATGAGGTTTACCTAGTTTTTTTTAGCATATACTTGATTATTTTTCAATTTTAATATATCATTAATAGCCTGTTTTACACACTTTCCTTTTTTTTAGGAAAGAAAAATTTTTCTTGAACCATAAAGCTCCATTTATCAAAATAAAAATAAATAAACAAATAAATAAAGTGTATATATATATATATATATAAATAAATAAATGAGGATTGAAAAATATTTAATCCCACACTAATGAACTTTATAATACGCTGTTTGGCACACATTTATTGCTCATCTTCTACAAATTTCCTGCGTCTCAAAAAACACGTGAAAAAGCGATAAGGTATTGCCTTCTTTTTTTTCCACTCTCTTCCCCCACACTACAGAGCCACAGCACTGAAACCCAGACTTAAAATCCCATCTTTTGATCATCATTTGCTGCAAATCCAAACCCATCAAATGATCACATAAACCCCAGAAGAAAAAAAGGGTAAAAAAGTGGGGAAAAAGGAAAAAAAAAATTCTCCGCCATGAGTGCACCGGACCAAGAAAACCACGTTTCCGGCGAGAAAACCAACCAGTTGTGCGATTTCTGTGAAGAATCTCTAGCTTTACTCTACTGTCGCGCCGACTCGGCCAAGCTCTGCTTCAGCTGCGACCTCGAGGTACACTCCACAAACCCGCTCTTCAGGAAGCACGTGCGGTCCCTCCTCTGCAATTCGTGCAGTTCTTCTCCGTCCTCGATCTTCTGCTGCACCGAATCCGCCGTGCTCTGCCAGAACTGTGACTGGGAGACCCACCGGGTCTCCGGGTCGATTCACGATCGGAGGCCGGTCGAGGGTTTCAGCGGGTGCCCTTCCGTGAGCGAGCTGTTGGGTTTTCTAGGGTTGGAGGATTTGGGGAAAAAAGGTCTGGGCCTTGGTGGTTGTGGGCGGGACGAGGATTTGTTGGATTTTCTGGTTTGGGAGACGCCATCGATCGTGAGCTTGGATGATTTGGTGGTTGCCGGTGATTGTGTGGATGGTGGCCGGAGTTTTCAGGCTCTGGGGGTCCCACCTTTGCCGAAGGTCGGTTTGTTTCTTCACTAAGTTTTCTGGGGCAAAAAAAAAAGTGTTAGTGTTCTTCTTTTCCTTGTTGAGCTTGTGATTTGTTGTTTCTCAGTATTATGAGGTTGAAAGATTTTCATTTATATGTTTTCCATTTTTGGGCATGGATGGTTTCTTCTGTGTTGTATATAGGTCCTTTGTTGCATATAGGTGATAAGTTCTGTTAATGGCAGTATGAAGATGAGGAGGCACTGTTAAATTTTGATTAGCTGACAGATAGATTTAGTTACGATTAAAAATTGCCTTTCCAAACCCTGCGGTTTTGATAATAAATTACAGTACGTGTATGATATGTTTGAACTCATCATGTGTTTGAACTTTGAATCAACTCTTGTGGCTAATTATTGTTGCATGATGTCTGTTTGTGATGGTTCTCTTGGTGATTTGTTGTTCGATTTATATCCTCTGCAAAGACTAAATGTTGTTTGCTGTTTGTGCTTGTTTTTCTCTTTTATACTTTCTGCCAATTGTTAATCTCTTGAATATTATTGATTCCATTAGAACCGTAATGCGGCATGTGGCAAAGACAAGGAAGAAGTATTTCGCCAGCTTCGGGAGATGGCGAAAAATGATCCATACTTCACTGGTTCTCTCGAAGACCTCAAACTCCATGTGGGAATTCAGTCGCAATTACCTGGAAAGTGCCAGTTGTCGGATAGTATTCCTCCCTTTCGGAACAAAACCGAGCCCATATCAGCTTCTTCTTATGAGGTATAGCATCTCTCATAATATAGAATGTTAATGTATGTTTTCATTATTGAAGTTGAAATATTAGATGTAATATTTGAGTGTGAGAACAGGGGGGAATATTCGGCACATGATTTTTCTTGGTTGGTGATTTGCAGGCAAATGTACCCAATTGGACCGATTTCGCTAGTGGGGTTTTGGACGAAAGTTTTGATCCAACGGTCCTTAATGGCTTTGACGAGATGAACCATTTGGTCCCTGACGAGGATTTGAACAACATTGAAGATAAATGTGTTGCAGATGAAGTTCTTGAAATGCAATGGCACAATCCTCTCGATTCAAAGACTCCCCAAATGCTTCATGCAGTGGGAGCTCGTGAATTGAACACTCAAGAGCGGGACTCTGCAATTTCGCGGTACAAAGAAAAAAAGAAAACTAGGAGGTATTAAATAAAATTATTGTTCGTCTCAAACTCAAAGTCTCGAATCCACTCGTCTTCTCGTTTTGAGTCCTTTTTAACACAGCATTACAAATTTCTTTGGATACTTTCTTACGTATATCTGTTTTATCGAGGACTTGTAATAATAACTGTGTGAAGTGATGTGATGTGAACAGATATGACAAGCACATAAGGTATGAATCAAGAAAGGCACGAGCAGAGACTAGGACGAGGATAAAGGGTCGTTTTGCAAAGATAGACCGCTAGGATTTTTCAATGTGATGATGATTCAGATTGTTCGGAAAAAAATTCCATTCTTGAGCCGGTGTTAGCAGAAAGTGTTGGCATAAAAATTGTTGGATGTTCTGTAAACTTGAGAGATGAGAGGTAGATAGTAATGTATTTGTGTGGTTTTTTTTTTAAAAAAAAAAAATTATGGTGTATTGCTTTAATTTCTTGGGATGTATATAAGAACATATGTTGTACGCTTATATGATGTATTTATGTCTGTAGCTTTGTATATATGCAATTTGTAACTTGAGCTTCTTGTAATAAAGAGTATTATCCTTTCACATTCATTAGCCTAAGAAAAATGTATTACTTCCAAAACACAAATGTGATTTGTCACTCCTTATTAACTACATGATTGGTGCAGATGGTACAGAGATTACTATTTGGATGAACCCAAAATACATATCTACAGATTTGCAGATAGTACAGAGATTACTATTTGGGTCAACCCAAAATACATTTCTACAAATATGCTGTGTAATAAACAAGGATATCATCTCTTACAAGGAGGTGCTGATATTTATTTTCCATGTGTGTAAATTTTCATGTCTTAAAACCCGTCACTTTCTCCTCAATCATAGCCCTCGCCCTTGAGACTGCTTTTTCGCCACCGAAAACGGGAATTTTTAATTAATGAAAAAAAAATCACAGGCAAAGAAATTCCCAATATCTCCCATTCTTTCCCACAAACAAATTTAATTTAATGTAAATTTCCGTACTTCATTTCACAACTAAACCAGGTGAACCGGCAAGTCGTACAAAGACCGAAAATACGGGAGGTCGACAAAACACCATGTCGATGGTGATTTCGCTGACAAGGAGACTCTCTCGCCTACATGTTGAAGTAGAGCACTCGGATTAGGGCTGCAAACGCGCGAGTGCTCGAGTCAAAGCTCACTCGATCACGAGTTTAACCTAACTCAAGTCGAGCTCGAGCGGCTCAAGCATGTTATCAAGTCGATCTCGAGCATAGATTTTGGAAGGTCGAGCCGAGCTCGAGCAATCTTTCGAGCATTTTGATTTCATCGATCTCGAACTGAGCTAGAGCAATTGTCTCTTTTGTCGAGTTGATCTCGAGCGTCAGTGCTCGACTCGGCTAGGCCCTAACTCGGATGACCTATTAGAAACTCGACCTGAGGTATGTAGACCAGAAGGACAACACGAGTAACAAAGAGGTAATCTAGCTCAAGGAAGGTCGAACCAGTCGTATGATTAGACCATCTAATAAGGTTGACCAATGGATACTAAGGAATATCATTATTATAAGAACCCACTTGGATTGGATAACATGGTCAAACAGAATTTGACAATTCGAGCACCTGGGCAGTACGAACGAGCAGTTCTAGCACTCGAACAGCCCATCTCGATAGTCTTAGGCAACAAGATAATACCCCTATATAAAGGGGTGAGGTATGACAATCCAAACTACACACACTAATATACTTACAAGCTTATATATGTATTGTTCATCATCTTCATCACTGTGGACTGACTTGACCGTTTAAGTGCTAACGCCGGGAACACCTTCCGACTCATTTTACAAGTCTTTGAACCGGACGTGAGCGGACCCAAGATCGTTCTACCCGCTGGAGGTCCTTTGCACACCATAACCAAAATTAGCTAATTCTTGTCAATGCACCTATTCTTGGCCATCTGAAATCCTTTTTGTGGAATATTATCATAAAGTCCTTCTATTGAAAATTAACAGGCTAATGCAGCTATAAAACTAGCCACTATCCACCCTGAATCCTCCGAGTTGCCTGTTTTTCGAAGCAAAAACCTAACTCAAGAACAAAAAATTTTACGACCGCCACACCAACTCGACATATCTCGCAACACGAACCCGAACTTAGTTCGTCCCCAAGTTGCTATACAATATCCTTACCACTAAATGGTAAAAATCGGCAACGGCAGTGTCAAGCCGGGAACTTCTCATCCATCATTCAAGTCATACAATTTGTACATGGATACTGCAGTGATTTGCTTTGGTTGCAATGTGAGGGGTGTCGGGGACCTGGTGGCAGATGCTTCCTGCAGAAAGAGCCCGTTTACCCAAATCAGGGGTCGAGCTCTTACCATCCCCTCATTTGTGATAAGCATAGACTATGTGTGCCGAATCAGTGCATCAACGGTTCTTGTTCTTACAATATAAAATATTTAGATGGTTCCTCATCATCGGGTGTCCTTGCATCTGAAAATTTTGCGTTTAGTTCCGATTTGGAAAAATCGAGGTTTTGAAAAGCCTGGTTTTCGGCTGTGGGTTGGATAACCGGAAGAATTACGGTGACAATGGAGATAATAAATTTTCCGGAATAATGGGACTCGGATGGGGTTCATATTCGATTCTCGATCAGGCCAACTTGTTAACAGAAGGTAAGTTTTCTTACTGTCTTCCAGCCATCAAGAATTATACCCATGAATGGCCTAATAATACATGTTTAAGATTCGGGCAGGATGTAGTAAAAAGAGGGAACTTAAGTGTGACGCCATTGTGAGATGATGGCACGGGAACTTAAGCATCAACAACAAGAAGCTCAAAGTTTCGGATCAAGATTTCAGATTAAGAGATGATGGCACGGGAGGCTGCATAATAGACTCTGGGACACCATTCTCATGGCTCATAAAGCCAGCTTATATAGTGTTGGAAAAAACACTGACGAGTTATTTCAGGGGAGAAAGAGACTTGAAGGCATAAAAAGGGCCTAAAGGGTTTCAACTATGCTACGAGATGAAAAGGCAAAAAGGGTATAAGAGTCTCCCCAGCATGACTTTACATTTCAAGAATGCTAATCTCGTGGTTCGACGGGAAGAACTCTTTCTAGTGATGGACAAGATTAGTTCGAACAAAGGCGAATATTTTTGCTTGGCGATAATTCCAAGCGATTTCATCAGTGTTTTAGGGTCGCATCAACAAACCAACCAAAGGTTTATTTACGATACGAAAGAAAAGCATCTGCTTTTCAGCACAGATAATTGCTCTAAAGATGGTTAAGTTTCTTAGTATGCAGCCTTCACCATAACAAAACTTCGTATTTGTACTCTCAAGATAAGATTGGATACTTGTGCATTTACCCTGATAACCAAGTTGAAACATCAATTTTACACAACATATATAGTCAAGATAACCAAGTACAGAAACATTAATTACACACTAATGTGACTATCGGTTTTGTATTAGAAGAAAAAAAAGCATGGGACAGCAGATAAGCTTCCTAATGAATCTTATTTCCAGATAGGAAAAAAGTAATTATTGGCCAGAATATCCATGCAAGTATAAAAGGGCGCCAGACTACACAAACACAATTATGCAAAATCAAACACTTTGATGATTATTAACAATGGTAAAAACACCAACCTTTTTGTCACTCGTTTTCATTACAATCTTAATACTTGTGCTAGGAAAAAACACTGTTGGAAACTCCAATGGCTTGGCAATGAGGCTGATCCATCCAAATTCGCCCGAATCGCCTTTTTACCAGAGTAAACTGCATCCTGAAGAAAGAATCAAAATGTTAGCTTCGCAATCCACGCATGCACAAATCAATGTGCAACTCTTTCAGTACATTGTCAAAATTGGAATCGGTACATTCAAAACCAAACCGCCATACAAGGAGTATTACTTAGAAATGGACACGGGCAGCAGCCTGATTTGGCTTCAATGCAATGGCTGCACAAAATGCTTCAAGCAAACACCGGCCCCATTTCCTAAAGAAAATTCCTCATCTTTTCGCCCGGTTATCGAAAACAATAACTACATATTTTACAAGTCGAATTATCACGATGGAGACACAACTCAAGGCATTCTGGCCCGTGAGACATTTCACCTCAAGACAAACAAGGGGGGTTTAGCAAAAATTGAAAACGTACAATTCGGGTGTGGTTTGAACAACAAAATGCAATACGGGGACTTTAGCAAGAACAAGATAGCAGGAGCAATGGGACTTGGGTGGGAAGATATATCTTTCGTTAAACAGCTTGGGAATATATCAAAAGGCAAATTCTCTTACTGCTTGCCAGTTGTGATCTCGGGTAAAGAAGCACCCAATTCGTATCTGAGGTTTGGAGATGCAATAATAGCCCACAACAAAAGTTCCAAGACTACCCCTTTATACAAAAGGGGCAAACCGAGCCATTATCATGTTGAAATTCAAGGCATTAGCATCAACAGGACAAGTCTTAATATTCACCCGGGAGTATTTGCGTTCAAGAACGATAGCAGAAGATCGGGTAGCATTATCGACACAGGCACGCCTTATTCAAGAATCGTGGCCCCTGCATTTGAAATATTAAAACTGGAGTTAGAAAAGTACTTTTCGAGATCAAAGAGCAACTTGAAGAAGATTAAAGGCAATCTGGGTTTGGAATTATGCTTTGAGAGGAGCAAACGGGAGGGGTTCAAGAATCTACCTGATATTACCTTACACTTACAGGGATCGCAAGCGGACTTTGTTTTGAGACCCGAGGCAGGTTTTGAGGTCGTCAATCAACTTCGTCTATTGAAGTCACGCGAGTATTTCTGTCTAGCGATGATTCGGGATGAAGAGAGATCTGTTATTGGATCTCATCAGCTGACAAATCATAGGATTACGCATGATACTAAGAATAATGAACTGCTTTTCTATCCGGAGGATTGTTCCAATAATCCATGAGGAAGATTTTAGAGGGTTGTAATAGAATTTTCAGGAATATAGAAGAAAACATTTCATCAAGTGGATCTGTATAAGATCCCAAGAAGCATCAAAACTATGTGTGGGGAGAAAAATATTTGTTTTTCACTTTGCCTGGAGATACTTTCAAATGAATTAATTAGTTTATTATGATCATAACAAAAGATACGACGACAGTTTATAAATGATAATGGAACAAAATCATCCGCTTTTCTACGTGGATGTTTCCTCTTAAGAAGTTGTTTAAATTTCTCTGTTCTTCACAATATTCACATAATTGCATCAGGGGAGTACAGGGAAAGGCGGAAAACACACAGACACACACAGAAGTAACTGGTTTATTTCATTTGAAGTATAATTCACCAAAAAAAAAAAGAAAAGAAAAGAAAAAGGTTCTTTTTCTGAAGATAAGAATGGATTTACATTACTTTTGCACTCATGTGATACAATATCAGTTTTAGATAGCAACATCACGTCATGGCATATGAGCTTCCCATTGAATTCTACTTTTACATGGGGAAAAAACACTTAATGGCTAGAATATCCATGCAAGTATAAAAGGGCAATGAAACATAGCACAAAGAAAATTGTGCAAATCAAACACTTTGATTAACAATGTCAAAAACACCAAAAATCATGACACTCTTTTCCCTTACTAACATAATAACTATACTGCTAAACATTGCTCTAACAAACTCCAACGGCTTGACAGTAAAATTGATCCATCCACATTCGCCAGAATCCCCTTTTTCCCAAATTAGACTCGATTATGAAAAAAGAATCAATACGTCATCTTCCTCTGTCCAGGCCCAAATCAATATGCAACACTTATCTTACATCATCAAAATTGGTATAGGGACATTCAACACCACACCTCCATACAAAGAGTACTACATGGTTATGGACACAGGAAGCAGCTTGATTTGGCTTCAATGTGATGGCTGCGTTTATTGCTTCAACCAAACACCAATGCCATTCCCAAAGGAAAAGTCCTCGTATTTTCACCCAATTATCCATGAAAACAAGCAAGTAAGTTACAAGACCACGTATGCAGATGGAAGCTCTACATACGGGATACTAGCACAGGAGACTTTTTTCCTTAAGACAATGACAGGGAAATTAGCGAAAATCGAGAATATACAATTTGGGTGCGGTTTGTACAATAAAATGAAATATGGGAACATTAGAAACAACCAGATTGCAGGAATAATGGGGCTCGGATGAGATGATCTATCTTTGGTCAAACAACTCGGCTGGAAATCAAACGGAAAATTCTCCTACTGCCTGCCTGTTAGAGATCCAAGAAGGACACCAAGTGCATATTTAAGATTTGGAAGTGATGTTGTCTATAATAGAAATTACAGAAGTACCCCATTGTACAGAAAGGGAAAAACTGGTGCATATTATGTGAATTTGCAAGGCATTAGCATAAACGGGTCCAGGCTTGGTATCAGCCCAGAAGTGTTTGCAGTCAAGAACAGCAGTAGAAGAACAGGCTGCATAATTGACTCAGGCACGACTTTTTCAAGGATCGTGGCACCTGCATTCGAAGTATTGAAAGTAGAGTTGGAGAAGTACTTTTCTAGATCGATGGGCGGCTTTAAGAAAATCAAAGGTGATCACGGAATGGAATTGTGCTACGAGAGGAGCAGGGAAGAAGCGCGTGAATATCTACCTCATATTACTTTCCATTTGCAGGGCTCACGATCGGATTTTGTTTTGAAGCCTGAGGCTGCATTTGCGACCTTTAGCCGATTTCATTTATTAGGGTCCTACAAATACATCTGCTTGGCAATGATTCGGCATATTGAGAAGTCGACAAATGGATCACATCAGCAGACTGATCATATGATCATTCATGATACAAAGAATGAGCAACTGCTTTTCTATCCAGAGGATTGTTCCAAGAATCCATGAGTTGTTTTTGGGAAAGCTATATTGATATTTGATAGAATAAATTCAAGTTCTGTATTCTTCTGTAGGGATTAAAACACAAAAATAACAACGAAAAAAACAAAGAACCGCAAGAAATCAAGGAGGTATAAACAAATGGCAAATGAAGTCCAAGTAACAACTACACTGGTTATCTTAGTGTTTGCAAATGCAACATTATTCTTTAAATTTTATCTCTGTTAATCAGAACTAGAAACAGGGGGTACTTCAGATTTTTCGTCCTGCTTCTGCTATTTTCACTCACAATCACAATACCACAGTCTATGCAAACATAAACCATGTCTTTAACAAAACCACTTTTTAGCTTCTCTCGACTAGTTTTTGCTTTTTCACGGAAATGAGTAAATTCCCCCTATTTGTGCATTAATAGATAAGCGTGCACTCTACCTCTTTGTCTCCCTTGGGACACCATCACAAAGCGTTTTTACAACTTATCCACCAAAGACTAAACTATCTTATGAGACAGTATCAGTTTCCTAATTCTATTTCCCAAACACTACCAACTTCTAAAACCTAACAATTTGTTGCCTCAATGGGGATAAAGCACTTTCCTCAAAAAGCAAAATGTTTACTACCAACCCCAATTTATCATTAATAAAAAAAAGTAATCACTACATAATCCCAATCTTCAATAGGATGAAATTGCTTGTGCATTAACAGATAAGCATCCACCCAAATTTATTTATCCTCAGGATAGTCATCATATATTACAGATGAGAGCATTGAACTATACTCTTCAGAAAAATGGAAAATTTTACTAAATGACCATGATATCAAATTCAACTATAAAAAGACTTCAAGAATAAGCAGAGATGATACAATCATACAACAGAGTCCAACATATTGATTAACAATGATAAACATACCAAGTTTGTTTTCACTCCTTAGCTTCACCACCATAGTCCTTGCACCACTAAACATCACTCTTGTCAGCTCCAATGGCCTGACAATAGAATTAATACATCCATACTCGCCCGAATCGCCTTTTTTTCAACCCAATCTCTCTCACGAAAAAAGAATCAAACTTTCAACTACCCAATCCAACACACACCCCAATTACTTCTCCAACATGTTGTCATCAACCATACAAGCCGACCTTGAAGTGCAACTCCTTCAATACACCGTCAAAATCGGGATTGGAACTTTCAATTCAAAACCGCCGTACAAAGAGTATTACTTATTAATGGACACGGGAAGCAGCCTGGTCTGGCTTCAATGTGAGGGCTGCACAAAGTGCTTTAAGCAAATACCGAAGCCATTCCCCAAAGGAAATTCCTCATCTTTTCGCCCGATTACTTATAAAAGCAAGCAAACATTCTACGAGTGTGAATACACTGATGGGGACAGCACTCGCGGCATCTTGGCCCATGAAACATTTTACCTCAAGACCAAAACATCCGAGCTGGCGAAAATCGAAAACATAAAATTCGGGTGTGGTCTGGAAAACAATATATTATATGGCAAACTCAAAGATAACAAGATTGTCGGAATAATGGGACTCGGCTGGGATGACAACTCGTTCGTCAAACAGCTCGGACCCAAAAGCAAAGGCAAATTCTCATACTGCTTGCCTCGTATAAACTTGGGAAAAGCACCCAACACGTATCTAAGATTTGGCGATGAAGCCTTAGTCCAAATCAAACTCACCAAAAGCACCCAACTGCTCAGAATAAAAAATAAAGACCTTTACTATGTGGAAATGCTTGGCATCAGCATCAACAGGGCTAAGCTCAACATCAGCCCACAAGTGTTCGCAGTGAAGAACAGCAACAGCAGAACAGGATGCATATTCGACTCAGGCACGATTTACTCACGAATCGTGAGCCCCGCGTTCGAGATCCTGAAACAGGGGTTAGAAAAGCACTTTCTGCAATCGAAGGGCTTGAAGAGAATTAAAAGAGATTTGGGTCTCGAATTGTGCTACGAGAGGACCAAGCCCGAGGGTTTCAGAAACCTACCAGAAATCACCTTCCATTTGAAGGGGTCGCAGGCCGATTTCGTCTTGAAGCCCGAGGCGGCGTTCGAGATTTTTATCAGATCTAGCATGTTTTTCGAGACCCGCGAGTTTTTTTGCTTGGCGATGTTGCGGGATAGGGAGAGGTCCACCATTGGAGCTCACCAGCAGACGAATCAAGCGATTACTTATGATATGGAGAAGAAGAAGTTGCTCTTCTATCCGGAGGATTGTTCCAAGAATGTTTGAGATGTTTTTGCAGAGATTTGTGTCCAAATTTTATTGAATAAGATGATTAAGTTCCTGCAGTCTTTTCATCTTCTTCAGTGATCGCACAGTGAAGAGTAAAGAAATCCTCTTTTTATTTATTTATTTATTATATCTTTTTGCTAAAAACTACAGGAAGAAGAAAGATTGCATGCATTTGTCTCTGCATGTAGAATAATCAAACCAAAAATTTCATCGTGAAAGTTCGAGTTCAACTCCTTTGTATGAGCTCGAGCTAATCAAACATGTTTATTAAACGAGTTTATTTGAGTTTGTTCGTGAACAATTCTTTCTTATTTTCTCGTATGAGTTCATTGAATAAAATAGTCAAGCTCACAAAAGCCTTTTCACTTACTTATTCACCAACCACCATCTTTAAAGCAATCATTTCTCCACACCTATTTGAAATATCCAATTCATCTTTCTTTATCTCAAGAGGATCATAACATTATAAATAACAGATGACAAAAATAGAAAATGGAAAAATCTATATAAATCATATGATATGAATTAATCAACTATGAAAAGGGCTTGAAACCAAGCAAACATAAACCAACACAATTCAACACACACTTTTGCCTATCAATGGCAAAAACTCTCAACATTGTTACCACTCTTTAGCTTCACAACAGAACTTATACATTCATACTCGTTCGGCTCGCCTTTCATCCAAACTAAACTCTCACATGAGCAAAGAATCGAGACGCTTCACTGGAATAAATCGCAATTTAATCGATTAATGAAAAATTATATCTAAACAGTAATCCCAGAAAGGATGAAAATCACCTGTGTATCAATCAATACATATATATCCCAACCAACCTTTAGTTTCCCCAATGATAAGAACATCATAAATTCTAGGTGAAAAATTGCATTAAATTCTACTCAAGGGTGGAAAATACACAAAATAAACCATATGGTACCGATTTACTATAAGAAAAATGGCTCGATACCGAGCTAACATAATCCAACAAAACTCAAACAAATTCACTAGCAATGGCACTGTTGCCAGTCTTCACATTCATTACCATAATCCTTGCACTACATGAAATAAGCCTTGTCAAATCCAATGGCTTCACAATAGAACTTATAAATCCATACTCATCCGATTCGCTTTTTTTCGAAACGAACATTTCTCATGAGCAAAGAATCAAATTCTTAGCCTCACGGACCATAATACGAGCCAATTACTTCAGTAAAAAGTCCCCAATCATGCAAGCGGATGTTGAAGTGCAACTCTTTCACTACATTGTAAAAATCGGAATTGGAACTTTCAAGTCGATACCCCAATACAAAGAGTACTACTTACACTTAGATACCGGAAGTAGCCTCACATGGCTCCAATGCAATGGCTGCAAAAAATGCTTCAACCAAACACAAATCCCATTTCCCAAAGAAAAATCTTCCTCTTTTCGAGCCCTTATCGAAAAAGGCAATCAATTAGGTTATGTGAGCGTTTATGGAGATGGAGATATAACGAGCGGCATTCTAGCCCACGAGACTTTCTACTTCAAGACAAAGAAAGGATTAGAGAAAATTGAAAACGTGCAATTCGGGTGTGGTTTGGACAATGTAATGGAATACGGAGAGTATAAAAATAACAAGATTGCTGGAATAATGGGAATTGGGTGGGGCGATTTGTCACTGGTCAACCAACTCGGACCGGAAGTCAAAGGAAAATTCTCTTACTGCTTGCCGGTTATAATTTCAGAAAAGGCACCCAAAACGTATCTAAGATTTGGAGATTATAATTATACAGCCAATCATAGAATAGCCAAAAGTACCCCTTTGTACAGAAGGGGAAAGGAGTTTTATGCTGTAGAGATGCAAGGCATTAGCATTAACAAAACCCGGCTCAAAATCGACCCACAAGTGTTTGTATTCAAAAGGGGTACTCATATATCTGGCTGCATAACTGATATGGGCACGGCTTACTCGAGGATCATAACACCTGCATTCGAAATTTTGAAACGGGAGTTAGAAAAGTATTTTTTGAGATTCAAAGACTTGAAAAAATTTAAAGATGATTCGGGACTGGAATTATGCTATGCGAGGAGGAGCAAGGGAAGAGAAGGGTTCAAGAATCTTCCGGATGTTACCTTCCATTTGCAGGGATCACGAGCGGACTTTGTTTTGAAGCCTAATGCTGTGTTTGAGGTCATTAGTGGAAATCGAGAATACTTTTGCCTGGCGATGGTTTCGGATGATGAGATGTCTGTTATTGGAGCTCATCAACAAACAAATCATAGGATCATTCATGATACAATGAACAAGAAACTGGTTTTCTATCCGGAGGATTGTTCTAAGAACCCATGAGATGCTTTAGAGAGCTAAAAATAGCAACTTCACGAATAAAACATATGATGTTTGCATCAATTGGATTTGCACCTGTACCTAACTAGCTATCATTCCTCTGTAGACAATATATCAATAAACTCCAATTGCAAATCTTGTACCTTTTTGCATTTAAGCTAAAATTCAAGGACAGTAATCACAATTATTCTTTATAATATGAAGCAGGGGGGGAAAGGGTAAAGTTAAAAGAGATGAAGTTGGATAAAGATTGAAACTTCCACAATCCTGGATGAAGTAACATATCATTAAACCATTCTTAGCTCAGAAGAAATTTTCTTTCACCATCAAATAACTTGTCTGGAATGGTAAATTACTTTGTACTAATTTTTAAACACACTTGTATTTCATATCATAATAAACTCTCGAAGAAAGATATGTTTTGAAATGTATCGATCATCATATCATGTGTATCCGCTCGCTAGACATAATTAGCAGATAGTATAAAAGCACGAAAATTTATGCCACGCCTAAATCATGAGCTTGTCATCACACCCTATCTGCAGTACATGTTAATTATACATGGAAAAGAATATTAAATCACAAATATATCTCACTCCAAGAATAAAACAGCTTTAGATCCTGCACAGACAAACAATGCAAGTCCTCAATGGCGAAAGTCGTGAACTTGCTATCAATATTTTTTCTCACCAGCTTCACACTCACAATACACAATGCTCTCGTGAAATCCACTGGCCTGAAAATCAAGATCATCCATCCCTACTCGCCCGAATCGCCATTTTTTTACCAAAATAATCTCACCCATGAAGAGAGAATCAAAAGGTCAGCTCTGCAATCCAATCTACAATTCAATCAACAATCCAAAACACAGCCACTTTTAACAGAAACACGTATCGAGACCCAACAGTGCCACTACATCTTGAAAATCGGGATTGGGACATTCAAATCCGACCCGCCTTACAAAGAGTACTACTTAGAAATGGACACGGGCAGCAGCCTTGTCTGGCTCCAATGTCAGGGCTGCACGAAATGTTTCAATCAAACCCCACAGCCTTTTCCCGCTAAAAACTCTGCTTCCTGTCGACCCATTCTCGATAAGAAGGGGCCCAAACAGTACGATTACGAGTACCAAGATGGGGCCTTTACAAGAGGTGTGCTGGCCCACGAAACGTTCCATTTCAGGTCCAAAACCGGAAAATCGGTAAAGTTCCCAAACATACAATTCGGCTGCGGCCTGCAAAATGTCATACAATATGATAAGATTCGAAACAACAAGATTGCAGGAATAATCGGCATGGGCTGGGAGGATCAATCGTTCGTAAAACAACTGGGCCCGAAAATCAACAGCAAATTTTCATACTGCCTGCCATCTCTCACAGGCAAACCATCGAACGCCTATCTGGTATTAGGCGACAACGGAAAACCGCAGCCCAAAAGCTCCAGCCAAACCCCACTACTCAGAACAGGCCAAACCAGCCCATATTATGTGGCTCTACAAGACATCAGCGTCAACAAAAACAGACTACGCATAAAACCCGAGGTTTTTCTTTCCAACAGCAACAATTTCACCGGCGGCTGCATCATCGACACGGGCACGCCGTATTCAAGAATCATAATGCCCGCGTTCAAAATCCTGGTAAAGGCGCTAGAAAACTATTTTTCGAGCAAAAGGGGGCTGAAAAGGCTCGGACGAAATCTGGGTCTGGAATTATGCTACGAAAGGAACGGGCCCGGCGGGCTCGACGGGCTGCTGCCGGAGATCACGTTTCATCTGAAGGGAACAAAAGCGGATTTCGTGGTGGGACCCGAGGCGGGCTTCGAGATTGTGGGGCAGCGTCGGACCGGAGCCCGCCAGTATTTTTGTCTAGCGATGGTGAGGGACGACGGGATGACCCTCATCGGCACGCATCAGCAGGCGAACAAGAGGGTAATCCATGATTTCGGGAAGAAGGAACTGGTTTTTTATGATGAAGATTGTTCTAAGAGCCCATGAAAGTTTCTGAAATTCTAATAAATGTGCCATTGTTATTAGAGCTATAAATTTTATGTCTACTCTGTTGACGAACCAGTTCCCATGAATCTCCCAATCCACACCCAGTTTACATTTCAATTTTAGGTGTCTTTTGGAGAAGATAAACCATAAAAATATTCGAATATTTGAGGGTTTTTTTTTTTAAAAAAAAAAATATGGTACCTAAATTGGCATATGAAATTTAAGGTATGCTTTTGTGGAACGTCAATAAAAATTTAGGTATTTTTATATATGTTAAGTACGCGTGGATTATTTCTTTTAGGTGTTCTTATCAACAACATAAAATGGTAAATACTTCATTCAATTTTTAAATTTTTATGAATAATTATTGCATGGCATGTTAGTTTTATGTATACAAAATAATTACGTCTATAATATTATTTTTAGTTAATATACGATAAATTGTATCACTTTAATATTATTTAAGCACTAGATATGTAGTAGTTTTTAATATGATGTATATAACAAATCACTAATATTTATATATGTTTTGGTAAAAATAATTTATCTTACGAATTCTTTGTGATGTGCTTCACCTTTGGGTCGATCTTTCATGTTTTTATTAACAAAAATGCATTATTATATTATAAAATATTGACTTCTGTTTATATTATTTTTTAGAGTATGTCATTTTTGTTTACAAGTATGATATACTTATTGAAAATGTATGAGTTTTGTAATCAATGTATGTCCCTGGTTTAAACACGTAATTTATTTAATTTAGCACAATGTTTTAGATCCTATTTACTTAGCGGGAAGAAGGGAGCAGGTGGTTCTATATCAATTTTAGTCACAGCAACATAAACTATCACTACATATATTATGTAAACTACCAATTCACTAATTAAAAATAAATATTATTTAATAGATTAATAGCTAAGGATTTCTTGCAAGCCAGTAATTCTGACTTATTAGGCAATTATGAATTTGTGCACCATCCATCTCTCTGCAAATCTTCTTTTAAGATGATTTAACAATTTAACTAATTAACAAAATGATTAGATAGCTTAGCCTACATAATTAATCCTCTCTTTGTATACATATTGATGTAGAAATATGATAACAGCTCTAATTTATTTCTGTTATTCATCTATTATGTTTTATCTTAGAGCATCTACAATGCATTGGATTTAGTCTTGCTTATGTGGCATGTAAATAAATTCAAATCTTGAATGACATGGATAAATCTATGTAAAATTTATAAAATGCATTCCAATGCAAAGAGACTAGATCTCTACTTGGGTCTAAAATAGAACTAAGGGTAGACCGGGTCACTTTTTTTTTACTGTCACATCAGCATTACCCAATCTATTTTTGTTTGCATTGAAGAATACATTTTTTTAGACTAGGACTATTTTTTAGGTGACATACAATTTTTTGTGGTTGAACCAAGGCATTGTGGATGCTCTTAAGCTACAAATTACTTAATTAAAAAAATGAAATAAGGATGTATTTGAGATCATTCATTAAGTGTCATTATTGAAGTTCACATATGTATAAAGTGATGAATGAAATTCAGCTCCTAAAAGTACCTTAGGAAATTATTGGATGGCACATTCTATTATAAATTCGACTGCTCGATGAATCACACATATACGTAAAACTGCCCAAGTACAATAAACATTTTTTTAATTAAAATTTCGAGTTGAACTAAAAAAAAAATCAAGCAAATCAGATATTAGTCGATGTAGAGTTCTTGTGTTCTTCTGTCGAGTCAATTGAACCTAAAAAAGTTTGACTCGTCGATCGAACATTTATTTTTTAAAAAAAATCAGTCTAATACTCGATCCAACTCGACTCGACTAGGCTCAACAATAGCCACAATCAAATTATAAGTGGCGCCCTTGTTAATTACATCCCATTAACTTTTATATCATTTTTGTCCATCCATATGAGATATATATATAACAATACCAATGATTTCTGAAATAGTTATTCCCATTTCTTAAGTCACCTATTTTATGGAGACAGTTGAAATTGTTTATTTTTTTCATGACTAATAAATGGGAAATTCAATCACGATTCGCAAGAAAATTAGACTCCCTCAAGTCTGCAATTGTTGTATTGTATCTTTAAGTAGCTATAGTTATGAAAAAATTAAACTTTATTAGCCACACATATATTCGTCAATATATATATTGGTATTCTCTTGTTAAAAATATGTCAAAAATATATTAATTAAAAGTTGTGGACAATCAATGTACTAGTTTTTTTTTTTTCATTTTGTTTTATTTGGAAATAATTATTTTTTCAATCATTGGAACTTCAAATCAATATAAGCGACCGCGTAGTTTAATGTTAACGTAACAATTAACATTGAATATATCTTCAAATGATTGATTGTTATAATATGTGATTACAGAGAATAGACCATATGTTGGCAAAGTTCATTGCCCCAAATCCCTAACTCACTCGATTATAGTAAGATTAGTTAGAGGATTTTATCTTCAAGGGCATAATGTGATGTGTTTTTAATCATAAGGTTGGACTAAATGAATGCTTATTGTTGTGTGCATGCATTATAATTTTCAAAATATTACGCGGTTCACGCGCAAATTCTTTTTTATTTGTATAATTACGAAGTTTCTTTTTAGGTGCAATTATATTAATTACTTCCGTTATTTATGAATGATTGATTTGTGCATTTCATATGGTTCACGAGTCAATTATGAATGATTTAACTATGACTTTTATATTGATGACGGTATTTTTGTAAATAACGAAAAAAATTATAAGTAAACACGTAAAATGATATATATTTCTTCAAGTATACTTCTTCACTTGTCTTCAACAACTAGTGACTTCAACGATTTTTTTACCGTTGAATCAACAGACATTTGTATGGATATGTATGTATACAGTATATGTGTCAATTCAACGGTAAAAAATTGGTATCCACACACACTCGTATTGGTATTTATGTGTACGTGTCAATTCAATCATAATAATAATAATAATAATAATAATAATAATAATAATAATAATAATAATAATTNTNNTNNNT